>JAOEHI010024026.1:0-26607 GCA_025447815.1 Percopsis transmontana
TATATATATATATATATATATATATATATATATATATATATATATATAACAGTCCTCAAAACATGTCCTGAAATGTGTGTAGCTTTTTGTTCAATTTACAGTATGTAAATGTATGACATCTGACATTACTGACATGGTTGCCCCTTGCCTTGCAGAAATGGCTATAAGTTCCTGTACTGTTCAGCGCGGGCAATAGGCATGGCTAGCATCACTAAAGATTACCTCCAGTGGGTCAATGACAAAGGCACAGTACTTCCCAAAGGCCCGGTACTGCTGGCTCCTAGCAGCCTCTTTTCAGCACTACACAGGTAACAAGCACATACTTTTACAAGCTTACTACTTCTAAAACATAGTGGAATTAAATCTGGCGTTAAACCTGTACATATTCGTAAACTACACAGATTCAGACTTGCTCTGACATAAACTGGCATTCTCTTACCCGTGATTTGTCTTGTTGGGGGCAAATCGTGGGCAGGATAGTCTAGTGGTCTAGGTGTTGGACTCCCAGCCGGGAGGTCTTGGGTTTGAGGTAGCCTACCTGTAAGCTTCCTTGAGCAAGATGGCTAACCCCTACCTGATCCATGTAATAGCAGAATGTAATTGTAAGTCGCTTTGGATAAAAGCGTCTGCTAAATTACCTAATTGTAATTGTCTTGTCTATTCAATGCAGAGAAGTGATTGAGAAGAAGCCAGAAGTGTTTAAGATTGCTTGTCTTACTGACATCAGGGACCTGTTCGGCCCCCAGAGACAGCCCTTCTATGCTGCCTTCGGCAACAGGACCAATGTAAGCAACCTTGCTTAGCTGCTTGTATACACCAACACATTTGAGAGTCAAGGGCTTTTTAGTGAAACGCAACACAATTCGCAGAACATAGAGCTTACCTTAAGCTACCATAAGTCACTTGTCATTAAAGGCAGGGAAAACATTGTGTGCTTTGTGTGTGTGTTTTATGTGTATATGCTGCTGTTTTTGCATTGCTTGCTCATCCTGATTTTGCAAGCTCCGCCTCTAGAATTTCCTTAGCTTAGAGACAATTTATAACTGAGACGGTTCAACTTAGAGTCATCAGTCCTGTATCTGTGTCACGTGAGTTTCGCTACTTTAGGAGACCAGCAGCAGGTCTTGTGTCTATTCACTCTAACACAGATTAAGACCTATTCTTTCGCCCCATTCATCACCGAAGTAAATATTGGACGCATTTTTCACAAGCCACATATCTTCCTAACATTCTGACACTAAAATGGCATTTTCAGACAGACATATCAGAAGAAAATGTACTTTGTTCGAGACCTGTCTCTGTCTCAGCAACACACTCTTGCGAGATCTGGCAACACAAGATACTGTAACGAGCTGCAAAATAAGGTGCAAATACAAAATTTGTACTGTAGCTGTTTAGTGCAATAGGCTGTAACGTTACTAGTCCAGATGCTCTATAACAATATTCGTAATGCTAAATATGGCTGTTAGCTATGTAAATATCTAATGTTAGCAAAAGAAACTATAAATACATTATGCATATATATTCTAGATGCATATAAATTCTGACATTTACTTTACCTCTACGGATAACGTCATGCAACACACAACCCAATCTGTTTTCATCCAATCAGAGAGGGATGAAAACAGATTGGGCCAGAGGAGAACCATTTCAAATCGTTGACAAAGCTTGTAATGCTTCATCTTCTGCGCTAGAGTATCTTTGGATTTACACATCAGTCTGGGAACTCTCAATTTAAAACCATTTGTCAGACAGGTGGTCAATCAAATGTTTAGTATTTTCCGAACATAGGCACATAATTTCTATCGACACAAACTGAACTACCCACCTGGACACTGATTGGCCAGTGGTTCTCTACTCAATTGACAAAGGCATTTCAATTGACAATTCCTAGACTAATATGTAATGTGCACCAAATCGTGAAGACGGAGCTTGCTTATTACCAATCCAATCACCCCAAAAATAATGGGTTCATAGCTTACATTCATACTGTGGACCTCTTCTTTTTGCTACAAAATGTAGTAAAACTAGATTACATGATGGTAAAAAAGATTATTTCACAATTTTAAAATGATCTTGTGTCTTAGAACCACTGCCTGAAATATAGCCCTAAACTATTGTAATACACCGTCTTTATGCACAATGTAATTGGACAAAGGATGTTCTTATTAATGCTGATAACACTGATATGATACTGAAGCTAGTTGGTGTTGCATTCTGTTTGCAGGATGCCTATGCTTATAAGCAAGTTGGGGTTCCCGACACCAGGATTTTTACTGTCAACCCTAAAGGAGAGCTCATCAGGGAGAAGAACAAAGGGAACAAGTCCTCGTAAGTACAGCAGATTAAAAGAATTGAAATGTACAGCAGCTTTTTTAACGGAGCAGAATGTGATTCGATCAGAATCTGATCAGGATCAGATCAAAATGTGATCTGATTCTGGACAGACAGGGGGCAGGATAGTCTAGGGGTCTAACTTTTGGACTCCCAGCCGGAAGGTTGTGAGTTCGAGCCCCAGAGCCTACCTGTAAGCATTCTTGAGAAAGATGCCTAACGCCCACCCGCTCCATGTAATAGTAAGTCACTATACCTAAAATACCTAATTGTAATTGACAGTAAAATACACATTTATTATTTATAAATGTGTATTTATTGATTAATATATTTATTTATTCATAACCATTTGTTTAGTGAGTTAGCTCGACACTAATAAGGCAAGCATAGAGATTAAATCATGGTCCAATATAGATCTAAGAGGTCCACTATAACCTTCACTGATCTATGAGAGAAAATACAGTTATTACATATTAGCCATTTAAATTGGTGGTGTATAACAACAATACATGCACATGCCCCTTTGCAGTGTTTGTGTGTGTGTTACAGGGACCTGTCTTTTCTCCTACATGCTACTCGTTTAAGTATTAACATGCAGTGTATTTTAATTAATTGTACCATAACCAGGTAGAGGACTTAAGAGTGTGTGTGTGTGTGTGTTGCAGGTATAACCACCTCAGTGAGCTGGTGGAGCATTTCTTCCCAGTTCTTGCCAGGGGTTGTACATCTTCTGCTTTTCACTGCCCCGATTACAGCCACTTCTCCTACTGGAGAGAGCCACTGCCACCACTTGACATGGATGCACTGTTGTAGAGCACGTGCCCAAACAGAGCAAACACACACATACGCACGTGTGTGGACACTCGCTGTCCCTCTGCCTTTCTCTATATACTGTATCGCTCTCTCTTTTTTTTTCTTTTCATTTATTATACCAAATAATGGTTGCTAGGTCTATGGTGCCTTTTTATTGACTGTGCAATTCTACAAAATGCATTTGGTCTTTCTATGTAGGCCTACACTCACACAAGCAGTCACACTATGAATGTATAGTTTATTAAATGCTGTAACTACATACTCTTAACACCTACTGTTCAGATACTGTATTAGCTGATAATTTCCACTTCCAGCCTCCTCCCCAGGATGTAGTTCTGGGTTAGTTTGACTGTAATTTCTTGGTACTAGGCTCCAAAATAATCTTGTGACAACCTGAAATGCAGAAACATGCACATCTAAAATGTATGTTGATGTTGAGAAATGTACTCTGCACAGCAGTGCACAGAGGTAGGTTAGTTAGCAACAGGTTAGTCAACTGCTTTTAAACACCTATTTTTTTTCTCTCCAAAAAGCGTTTTGGCCTAGCAGCATGGGAGAAGGAAGTGCTGGTTGATTATGTGATCTGATCTGAGCTAATGCTCCCAAAGACTTTGATTGTTTGGCTTGGTGCAGAAACATCACTGGGCACCAAACAGAATGCATTGTGAAGTGTCTCTTAAGTTTTGACAATCATGTGGGTTACAATAGCTAATGCTTGATTTTTGGGTTCATCTTTAGCCTACTGCACTACAAAGTTTGATTTTATATTACATGATCGGGGCTGAGAGTCACGCTAAATTACATTCCAGAGTTATTTAAGAAAACCATTTGAAATGACTATAGACTATTTATTGTTTTTTTTTATGTTTTTATGTTCGAAATGGTTACATCCGTGGACATGCGTTGCCTATGAACCGGGGACACTGTATTGGGCGTTACTGTGTTTTTATTTTCATCAAATGTATTAAAATACAAATGAATTCAACATGTAAAGATTCTTATTTTTTTAAGCGGAGGTGGCCGTAGGCTACTGTATACGAATACAACTACGGTAGATGTCAGTAGTACACCATGCACACAACCCCATAACACGATTCGCTCAGCCACATTGCCTCAAAGTTGAGATTTGTTTATCTCGGTACCCGCCCATTTCGCGTCGCCAAGGGTTCTTATATTTTGCATGTCATCGCTACAAGTCTCTGAATTTCAATGAGATGCCATGGTCTCTCGTTGCTATTATCGCAACTAGTCTCTTCTCTTCTAGTGTGCCCGGGCGGGACTTCAGTAGCAAACGCTCATCGAGAGCAACCGAAAATCTTGAAATATTTGAGTGACGAAAATGAAGAGACCAAGTTCTCACTTCCTGACAGGTATCGTGCGTTCAGAAAAACTGCTGGCGAACGTCAGCACGCTGTGATCCGTTTTATTGACTAACGTTAATTAAACAGGAAATCGTTCCATACTAAGCGATACATTTTTACCCAATACGGTAGTGTACGTCGTTGTTACTGTCTTGAAATACAGACACCCTGATACAAGCGTGGCTTTTTACGCAGTTACTACAATTTTAACAGCTAACGTTATACAGTAAGTACAGTAGGTGACCGTCACATTAACGTTACAGTATAACGTTAATAGGCTATGTAAGTTAATGCAGTGCCGGTTAGAAAGTAGTTACCGGTATTCACAACAGACATGTGGGCAAATTAAAATTAAAACTTGTCATTGACAATTGAAAAGAACATTTTGTCTTGATATGTTAATTATTTTGATGTTAAATGTAATTTTGTGTCGCGTGTTGCGAAATCGAAACTTAACTTTCACAGGTGTTGGGCCGTAATATGTACCCCTACCGTGAAATGCACCCCCCTCGCGGTTAAGTTTAAGCAGGGGGTGCATATAGCGGCAAGTGGAACACAACAACCAGCCTTGCCGTGAAAAGCACCCCTGTATATTTTCCTGTTGATCCCAGTATACATTTTCAGTATACATGTGGGGCTAGTATGTGTAACGAGTGAGTTTCATGCATATGCCACTATAGATGGGGTGTATGGTATTGGTTTGCGTTCGTTATTATCCGCTATGAATGAATGTTTTAAGGATTTTGTGTTGAGAAGAACATCGGTTATTTACACTCTTGTAGGTAACCGATGTTATTCTCTCTTTTCCATTCACAGGGAATTACAATGTAAAGGAGTGCATATTACGGCACAACACCGGACTTTGCTCACCTGTGGTGGCAATAACAATTGAACATATCCCAACACGGACACCATATTATCATCATTATATTTAATGCACGGGAGCTATTACCAAAGTTATGTGACCGCAAGAGCCAACAGTCCATAAATGGGCCAATCAGCGGCATAGCCAATTAACGACTTGAAGGGCCCGCCCAAAAGATGCACAGCATGTTGCTGTTGTGCTTGTGTGTTGTATGCTTTCATTTACTAAATGCTAGTCTGGATATAAATCCTTGCTTGGAAACTTGAAATGCGTTCCGCGGTCCTTGGTTCGTGCAACGAACCACTTCACACGATTTTGGCAAGATAGAAGAGATCAGTAGAAATATCGTATGTTGTCAATTCAATGGCCAGGAAAAAGAAAGAAACCACGACAAGTTTTCACCTAGTCGTGGTTACTATAGACTCGTTACCAGGGAGAGTGGTCCGAGTGCCCGGATCGGATGTCCGCGGTTATTGACAGTTGCGATATTCAGTTCAGCAGTAGGTTATAAAGAATTGTAGGATAGTGATGGACTGAGTCGTGCCCGTTCACTTTTGACAAGGCCTGTCTAAAATAAATTCTGGCTATGCCACTGGGTCGAATTAAACCATTTTACATAAGATGTCCATATTTACCCTGTCACAGTGTGTTGGAGCTAGAATTTAATGTAATCAATGGCTAAATCAAATGGCTTGGCTGAAACTAACTTATAATTTATATTTATTATAACTATGTTCTCTGCCTTTCCAGAATCCTTCATCATGTCAGTAAAAGAGGCAGACGAAAACCTTTCTGAAAACAGTCAACTAGCTTTGCATCTGACATGCCCAATTTGCTTGCAGCTGTTCACTGAGCCAATGTCTCTGCCATGTGGTCATATATACTGTTGGGCCTGCCTTCAGACCATGGGTGCAGGCCTTGATCAACTCTGCTGTCCAGAGTGTCAGGCTGAGTACCAGGGAACCAAAGCCCTGGTGAAGAACTTCAAAATGTGCAGCATTGTTGAGACCTACAAATCCAACTCTGAGAATATGAAGTCACACACAAACAAATCTGAAGAAAGCAATGCATCAATAAACAAGGATGCTTGCTCTGTAACAAAAAAAGCAGAGATTATTGAGGAAAAGCCAGAAAGCTCAAACTATTTAAAAGACCATAAAGGGTTAGAGCAGAGTAGTGTCCAGGATTATAAGGGCAAAGGAGGGTTTCAGATTGGATTTAGATCCACAGGGCAAGATCAAGACATCACAAAAGGCAAAAAGGAAATGGAGGAACCAAAATTTCGACTGGCATCTCAAGTCACAGAGTTGACCCTCAAGTTAGAGATGGCCCAGGGTGTATTGAAAAAAGAGGAGGAATGGGAGATCGAAGTTAGCACTGCTAATGCACAGCTGAGAGAGAGAGCAGCCAAGTTGTTAGAAGGGATAATGGATTTATTTCGGAGCTACACCGCAGACGTGACAAAGGTGATTGAAAAAGAGCTTACTCCAGGTGAGGCTAGTGTACGCAGACGAGTGAGCAAAACCTCTGAGCTGACGGAGCGGCTGAGAAAGGCTATGCTCAGTGCTGAATCCCTGCTAACTGAAGAGGATGGGGCTGTGTTTAACCAGGATCTAAACAATCTACAACCGCACATTGACGAGCTTATCTCCAAGCCTACGGAGGATGTGAAAGACGATGTTGAGTCCAAAGTTAACCCTGTGCGAGCCTGTTCCAAGATGGAACAGATGAATACAGAGTTAAGGGCAGGATTAGGAGAGATTCAGCGCTCCCTACGAAACATACTCAACCCTTCTGAGATAACCTTTGACCCAGAAACTGTCCACCCCAACCTTGTCCTATCAGAGGACTTGAAAACGGTGACATTCAGCACCACAAAGCAGCCATACCCATCTTCTCCTCAGAGGTTCAGCAGCTTTCTTCAAGTCCTCAGCACCCAGAGCTTCTATGGAGGTGAGCATTGCTGGGAGGTGGAACTAGAAGGGACTCCATGGATTGTTGGGGTGTGCTACAGTGGAAAGCTAGCACGGAGCGGGCTACCTAGTGCCCTAGAAAGCAGCCGTAGCTCTTGGTGCCTGATGTGGTTTGAAAACCTGCTGAGGGCTTTTGAACAGAGCCATGAAGTACCGCTGAAGAAGACCACAGTATCACGCAAGCTGGAAATCAGGCTGAGCTTCAAGACCCACAGACTGAGCTTCTACAATGTCAGTCCCAGCAGTGGAAAGATTCACGTGTATACCTTCAAATGTAACCTAACAGAGCCAGTGCACCTGGCCTACAGGATGATGTCAGGGCAGCCCATGGCCCGTTTTACTATCTGCTCTTAAATGTTTTTCTTAATATATCTTAACAAAACCTATAGTGTTTGATAGGCTAATCTAAGATCACTGTCAATGACAGTGAAAACAACACTAGATCTTAAAAATAACAGATATTTCAACCTGATTTGTATGCTATCAGGTATAGTATCTTGCGTTAGAGCACTGTAATAATTTGTGGTTCACTCTTTCTGCTGTTATACTTTTTTTGGTTTCCACTTTTGTAAATAAAAATTTAACATTTTGTTGGTGTTGATATCATCTTTCCTCTTCAAGTTCATAATTTTACACTGAGAAATTAACTGAACTGAACTGGAATGAATGTACATGGATGTTAATATTTATTTCATACAATACTAGAAAATACAGATTGAACATTTCTTAATCCTAAAATGAATATGAAATAAATCCACATATCAATGGATAAATATATGGATATTAAGAGTAGGCCTATAGCTTGTGATCAAATATAAAAATGTGACACAACCACCTGAACATGTTTACATTCGAGCTATCTATATTATTTTACGTAGCCTAGGGTGCATTCACTAGATTGAACGTTTGCAACATTTTGTAATGTTTTGTCTAACTCCAGTGAATTGTAAAAGTTCAGGAAGCGTAGCAAGCGTTTCGTCTACTGAACGCAGCCCTAGCCGGATGTATGGCGATTGGCCATTAGCCCATCCCCTGGCCGCTGTTTATGATCTCGCGATACATATGACGTCATGTCTGCGAAAGGAAAGTGTCACCTGACCACCGTGGGGCTTTGGGAAGTAGGTTCTGTTCAGCGATGTCGTCGTTGTTATGTATTTATTTTAATTGACCATAGTGTGTATATTGCGTGTACTAATTGGATGTTTTGGGAAAACGTTCTTGCATTTAAGACTTCTCAATCGGTAAGATGTCAATTTTTTCCCAGGTTAAGTTCTTATACAGTAGAGCTGGGGCACCATCTATCACTATCGGTGTTTATTTTCATGCCTGTACAGAGCGTGAGCGACTCACTCAGCTTCTAAGCTTTGACGATCTACCTATCGTTACATTCCCCTTATTGCGACAAATATTAACTTGGAAAAATGGCCAGGTTCAGCTAGCTAAATAGAAAGCTAGATGTAGCTTTATCTGGTTGATAGCTCGCTGTCAAAACACACATCGCTGACGTCGTTTCAGAAGAGGCTAGCTACTAATAGGCAAGTCAATGCTGTTTATTATTTGGTTTTGGTTTGTTTATTGTTTTTATTAAGCGTTACATAATCCCGTTACATAATGTTTGTCTTGGCGCGGAGAAATGTTGGACGGGTATGTGCCTCTGCCTGGTACGGTACAACCATTAGATAGAATGTGCAGGGGGCATACGTTACTAGTTTTCTTAAAATTATTATTATTTTTTGATAGAGCCATCTTGCAATATATTATGAATCACATGTCTTGTTTGTACCTGAACGTTAATATTACAAAATAAAAGGAGGGGAGGGCCACTAAAAATGATAATTTTCCTGACCTTATCCCCCAGGCTTAGACATCATGCTGCCCACAGAGGCTGCTATTGTGAGATTTATCTATTACAATGGCAGTGTTGTGCCCACACCTGTGGAGAACGCATCATCATTTTCAACATGGCAACCTGCCCAGGCGGCCAACATTACCAAGCCTCAAAAATGTCTGCAGGTTTTGTATGAGGACATTGGAAGCTCCAGGTAAAAAAAAAAATCATAGAAGGATTTTATTAAACAGAGAAATGGTAATTTGCTTGTGTTGTAATAGCAAGCTTCCTTTTTTCAGTATTTTCAGTATTATTGCTCCCTGCTACATATAAAATAATAGGTTGTGACAGCTAATTTTCTTCACCTCACCTTCTGTCTGCTGTTCTGTCGTAGGGTAAGGTACTGGGACCTTCTGCTGCTTGTGCCCAATGTCGCGTTCTTGGTGTTCCTGATGTGGAAGCTGCCCTCTGCAAGGGCAAAAATTAGACTCACCTCCAGTCCCATCTTCATCACCTTCTACCTGCTGGTATGTGCCCCAATCACTGCGGAGAATGCCATGTGGTTTGTCATGGAAACTTTAGTCTTCAGTGAGGAAATTTGTTTTGCACCTTAAAAAGAAAAACTTAGAATAGCCATAGAACAAATTACGAAAATGATGCTTATTATTATAAGTTCAATATGGCAACTTCATACACATTGTTGGCAGGAAATAATTTGCCTAAAACTAAACATAGCTACCACTTCTGTAATCAAAATATAATTGAAGTACCATTAATTGAGCCTTTGTCTCATCTTATCTCTGTGTGTGTGTGTGTGTGTGTGTGTGTGTGTGTGTGTGTGTGTGTAAGGTTTTTGTGGTTGCAGCAGTAGGAATCATCCGGGCCATAGTGTCAATGACAGTTAGTGCTTCAAGTGCCGCCACCCTCATAGATAAGGTAAGGGTGCACATGCATATTAAGTGTTTTGTAGTGTGTGTGTGTGTATATATATTATCCATTTCGCACGTAATTCTAAACATGCCTAAAATATTAAATGTGAAGCCGTTCTCAATTAAAGCAATTATGTGTGTAGTTCTCTAGCCCACCGGGTTAATTGAATTTGGAAATTCAACAACCTGCCTCTTCTATCAAATTCCCAGAAAGATTTAATTTGACTACTGCATGACTTTGTAATGCTTTCATGTTGACAACGAACATGGTGGACATTTCTTGCATACCGGTCCAAATGCCCCATTGATTTCACAGCAACGGGCTTACTGTTCCCAAACAGGCTGCTATGCATGTGCCGTTTGTGCAATCAGAATCAGAAAAGCTTCATTGCCAAGTACGTTTTCTACGCATACAAGGAATTTGTCTTGGTGTTGTTGGTGCATGTCAAACACCCTCCAAATACAAGAAAGACAGGGCATCAAGTACTAAAAACACAGACAATACAATACAATCAATAATACAATACAAGTATGTATGCAAGAGCAGTGCAGCTGGGTAAGTACCGTACCAATGTGCAAATGTGATGTGAAAAGCAGTGCAGCTGAGTAAGTACAGTAACAATGTGCAAATGTTCACAATATGTATGCATTACAGTATGAAACAGGGATGTCCGAGCTGATGGTTAATGTAACGCATAAAGTGTAGATGCAATGTAAATGTGACATGCAGAGGTGGAGTGTGGAGAGTGTCAGTGTGGGTACCGGACCTTGTTGATAAGGCTAGTAGCGGATAGGAAAAAACTGTTCTTGTGGCGTGAGGATTCAACGTAACATGTTATATAATGTGATGGGTTGTGAATTGGCGAATATTATGCAAATGTAATGGTTACTCATTGTAATGTTGCTAAATGTTGTTCTGCCCTTCTAGGTACTGTGGGAGATAACACGTTTCTTCCTGCTAACTATTGAGCTCAGCGTTGTCATCCTGGGACTGGCTTTCGGTGAGTCTGCTCTGGGGTTTCAATTCTGGTTTAAACATAAAACAAGTTTCAGTTTCATGTTCTTAGAATGCAACTGTTAGAAAGTGGCCCATTTGTGTATTTGTAGGTGAAGTCCTTTTAAACATTCTCCTTTTTATCAGGCCACCTGGAGAGTAAGTCCAGCATAAAGCGTGTGCTGGCCATCACTGCTGTGCTGGCTCTGGCCTACTCTATTACCCAGGTATGAGTGGTTAATAGGCTTTTGAAAATGTCATCAGCACTCTGTAGAAGAGATGTGGACAGTTGTGGTGTCCTGACGTTACTGATCACAACACAGGATAAAGGATTACATACTATACCGAGAGAGAGTGCATTAAGAATCAGAATTCATTTTATTTGTAAGGCAGTAAATAGCCTACACTCATTTTCGTTATGTAAAGGGTAAATTAGAGCCTTATAATTGTTAATAATCTTATTATATTAACAAGGTAATGATCTGTTTCCCAGGGTACACTAGAAATCCTTTATCCAGATGGGCATCTCTCCGCAGAGGACTTCAATATCTACGGCCACGGAGGACGACATTTCTGGCTGGCTAGCTCGTGCTTCTTCTTCCTGGTCAGTATCAAGACAGTATAATTATTAGCACTAAAACAGACTAGGCTTTATCTGCCTTGTCGAAACAGATATCACATATCCCAGGGTCGTTTCAAATCCTTTTATTTTTGTTGGTTTTGTT
Organism: Percopsis transmontana; assembly: GCA_025447815.1. Taxonomy (NCBI): domain Eukaryota; kingdom Metazoa; phylum Chordata; class Actinopteri; order Percopsiformes; family Percopsidae; genus Percopsis; species Percopsis transmontana. The sequence continues at coordinate 11,823 of JAOEHI010024026.1, forward strand.
TTTTCCAGGTATACTCACTGATTGTCATTTTACCAAAAACTCCAGTGAGAGAGAGGATATCTCTTCCATGTAAGTGGATGTAGTATCTTCATTACAAAAACAGAAATTACAAAATGTTAAAGCCTTCCATACGGTCGGTTTCTCTGGGGGAATGGGTATTAATTATCAACTAAATGGCAACGACTCACACAGTCTATGCAATATAAGCTTTTAAAACACATTTAATTTATGGGAAAGAAGACCTTAGGACGCCTTTTTATGTAACATTGCTTATATTTCCCTTTATCACCAAGTTACTGCACTTACTGTTTGGACAAATGTAATTTTAAGACGAGTCACAAAGCGCTAGAACACATTTTTGGTTTATTACAAATAATAATGGTGTTCACATTGCCAGCTGTCTCTGTTAATTCATTCATTCTTGTTTCTTTTTTTTTTATTATTATTTTTTTTTTAAGCTAAGAAGAGTTTCTATGTGTATGCTGGAATCCTGGCTTTACTGAACCTAGTGCAGGGGCTGGGCAGTGCCCTGCTCTGTGCCGACATCATAGAGGGACTATGGTTTGTTTGCTTTTTCTCTTAGCTGACAACCATTACACTTATCAGTAAAAATGTTACTCGCATTATGTTTTTTTCCGTGGGTCCTTAAAAAGTCTAAAATCCAATATAAAGTTTAGGCCTTTAGAATGTCCTTAAATATGATTTTGAAACTTCTTAAGTTATTGGATTTTGAAGTTAATCCAACTTTATAAAAGTAACATTAACATCAGTCTTGTTTTTAAATGTTTTTTGGACTTCCTTCATATTCTTCCTACTTTTTTTGCCAGTATGGATGTGAAATGGGTCATAAATTGCATTCATAATGGTCTTAAAAAGTCTTGTGTAATAATAAATGTAACTTGTTGAAACGTGCAGAAACCCTGGGTAGGGTGCATTCATGATGTTTACGTTTAAAACGTGACCAACAGCATTTGTAACTAATAAATCCTGGACTATAACTAGCTCGCCCTTAACGATAAGCATCATTTTTCTTTAAGTTAAGATTTACTGTGCATTTGCTTTTTTGGTGCAATTGATCAAGTTCTAATTGAGCTGATGAAGTGAGATCTTGGTGTTCTTTGTCTTCTCTAAACCAGCTGTGTGGACGTCACTACCTTCCTCTACTTCTCCATCTTTGCTCCGCTCATCTACGTCACGTTCCTCAAAGGATTTTTCGGGTATGAAAGTTTAGTCATCAAAAATGGATAGATCTATTGTTGCACCTGAGACTAGACTAGTTCCCAGTTAGGAATTTATTCTGTACATCAGCTTCTCTGTCATATATAAAGATGCACTTAATTTGTATTCTGTGTCTTTACTGTTCCATCTATCTCAGGTCGGAGCCCAAAATCCTCTTCTCATACAAGTCCCAGGTAGACGAGCCAGAGGACAGCGATGTCCACCTTCCGCCTACGTCTTCCGCCGGCCTGGGCCGCAAGGAGCTGACTGACCAGGGCCTCTACTACTCCTCTACCCAGATTGATGGCTCGGGCCCGGGAATTCCTGGCATGGTTGGTGCCTACCTGGACGACGTGGTCTCTGGGCCCTATGGATCCAACAGCATCAACAGTGTTGAGAGTGACCGCTGGAGACCTATCAATGTCTGAAGAGGTGGGGAGGAGGATGGAAAGCACTGGCGAACAGGCTACTGGACATTAGTTATGCTGTAAAGTTGTGCATTAGGCACAGAATGGGGCAGTTGGCAACCATGGATGCACTTGGTTAGGCTTGGACCAGTTTACAAGGGGAGGAGAGAACTCCTATCCGGAGTACTGTGAATTAAGTAACTGATTCACAACACTGCTGCTTTTGCAGGGTGTAAGTATCACCAATGATACTTACCATCACTATGGCTTGTACAGGTTGATGTAGCCTCTAATCTTCATGCTGACTCTTCTATTCAGGCTGCCCAATCTCAGTACCTTTTTTTTTTTTTTTTTTTTCCCCCCCCTCCTAATCCTGCTCTAGACATCTGATGCAGGTATCCACAGTGATGTCACTCTGCTTCTGTGTTTACAACCTGCTAGGTGTTTAGCCACCATCATACCTTTCCATCTAAGGCTTACTATTTTAAGTAACAGCAAGTGCACTGACCAACATTACCCTCTGCCTTGTTATGACTCAGCTCGTACTGAATTGCCGTGCCTCTCTCTATACAGGGAAAGTACTCGTTCTAATGCTTTCATTGACTGAAATCAGTGCCGCTTTGTTCCTCCGGTTAACATTTGTCATGTGATATACGCCGCTGTTGTAATAGGAAATCAGTACCTCCTAAACGCAGGTTTCGTAGCCCATCAAGAGCAGTGCTCCTGGTATTAGCAGCACTCGTTAGGGACGTCTGGGGCACACCATGGACTCCTAATTTTGTCTTGGCCATGACCTGTGTCGTGATTTCTGTTTTATTTATTTTAGTGTTTTACCTTGCGTCAGATTAATCATTCCTGCTGTTAAATGCAAATTATCGTGGCTTTAATGTGAAACCATGTAGAGGCAAGTGGCACTCAAATCGAAAAAGGTTGATGCAGTGAAGTTATATTCCAAAGATGATTCCTCATTCCACATGAAAATATCCAAGTAATGCTTGCTTGCTACAAGGCACTTGCTGTGTACTATAGTTCTACCTTATACAATGTGAGCAGTTTGATCATAAATGGCTACAAACAAGTCAACCACAAAAATTACGGTGACAGTGGTGGTGTTATTTGTGAAAATCAATTTATATCCTTCAGGCTTGGAGAAGCATCTCATCTTCGCCTTAATTTTGAAAGTCAAGAAATATCGACGGTGTTGAAATTGTGTTGCTTGAGAATTCTTTTTGGTTAAATTTTCATGAACTGATTATGATTTTTATGACTAAATAGTATCTCAAATTACTTAATTTTTTATTGTCTTGGTTGAACATCATTCCAGTTAAACATTTATTTTTTATTTTATTTACAAAAAAAAATATGTATGTCGAAATAATGGTTCTACATATTTGATTTGGAAAGATGGCATTGTTATTGAAAACGGGATTCTATCTCACAGATCACATACAGGAACACTGATCCAATGTTGTAAACACAGTACTTTACTAAATTACTGTGTATTGCCAAGAAAGTATTTTGTTTCCCTCTTGCAACTTACGTACGTCATGGTTAGAAAAACAAATGTGTAATATAATTGTAATCACTGGCTACACGATGTTCGAAAATTATATTTGATAGTGAGATGGGGTTTGACGGGTAAGTTGATTGCCTTTTCTTTTTTTGTTTGTACAATTTCAACCCACGTTGCTGCGATGTGTTGAGCCTCTCTGAGCAGTAAGTAAAACGTATTTCAATTCTCTATCGCAAATGTTTATTTTAGTATAGCACTCCACCCTCTGGTTACTGTAGGTAGTACAGGCTGGGAACATTTTTCCCTTAATATTTTTACAGCATCTACGACTGAATATAAAGGTTATTAGATACATCTTACATAGTTGTTTGGCTTCTATTTCGACATTTCAACATTTTACGAAAACAAGTCCAAATGCCCAAGGGCCCAATGACTACATCTCCCATCCACCCGTTGTTCCGTTTGATACATAATGAAAGGTAATTGGGTCCGATATATTTTCACAGCCTATACGATTTGAGCATACTGCTTACCGCCAGAGTGACCTCTGTTGGAGTTGAACCGGTCGCTGTGGCGGCGACTTTCGCCGCTTTCTCGTTTTGTGCCATTGTCAAAGTACAAGGCGAATTGTCTGACTCACCAACGCAAAATGGGACTCAATGGAAGCACGACGAGGAAAGTGTCATTCGGATTGGACGAAGACGAGAAGGTCACAGTAATTCATGGAGTAAAGGTAACGTTGTTGGCGAAGTTCAGGGCGAAAGTTCAAATGCGGAATAATGTCATGGAATAACGGAGGGCTTTGCGGTTATTTCGTTTGAGCTGCAATAACGCATAGTGGCTAGGGCTGATTTAATGGTCTGGTAGCTGCTCCCATGCCCGCGAATAAAGCCTGTCATTGTCCACCTCTCCTCCGCCACTAACTCTTTGCTATGAACAGTATCGTCATCTAAAAAAGGGTACAACAGGGGCACACGAAATGCGTTTGCTATTAGGTTGTGTGTCAACCCTTCCCTCTGACAGCAGCAAGTAGCCTATATTTTACGCAGCCATGACGTAGCGTATTATAGAAACCACCACTAGAGCGTTATCACGTGCAGGTGAATGTCAACAATATGGCACTGCTGGAAGTACCTTTTAGGGTTAATAATATTTCACTGTAATAAGGTTATGACTAACATTTCAACAAGTCTACAGCATGTGTGTGTGTGTGTGTGTGTGTGTATATAAAAACAGGATATACCCACACACAATATATTGTTCTTGTATAAAGAATTGGTCCATCTTTGTGTAATTAAATGAGTTTATGTGTTTACGCATTTGTGTGTTTTGTGTCCAGCTATCTGAAGATGTGCAGCGGCGAATGAGAGAGTCTCAAGATGCTGGCAGTTTAAAGCCACAATCGGCACTATCCCAGCATGGCAGCCACACAGCATCAACCGCTAGTATGTTTCTGTTAACAGAATTCCAAATAGAAAACAAAAATGTTGCAATTCAATAGTTCTTGAACTATTACAAGGTGCAAACATTACACAAGCTCAAAATGCAAACCTTTATGAGATCTAAAATAAGGTCTGTAATTCAAAGACTCATTTCAAACACAAGTATTGTAAGATGGGTTCTATATTGTACTGATGGAATCTGTCCCATTGGATTTTCAGGTCCAAATCCACCTGGACCTTCTCTTACAGAAATGCAGGAGGAAATGCGCAAAAGGTTAGGTATAAATTGTTGTGCGTGTGCATGAATGTATTCTAATTTTTTAATTATAATAGTTTCTCAAACTCTGAACCTTTGTGGCCATCCACTTCACTATATTTGGCAAGAAACTTCACTCCACTTTTCCATTAAACTTTTGGCTAACCCAAGACTGAACGCCTATCTGAGATATACTGTTAATTTGTTATGTTAATTTCCTTTGTCAGTCTGACATTAGATTGTTGAAGCTTAGGTTAAGTTAAGCCTTATGTGTTGTCACCTGCAACTCATGGTTGTTGTGTTGATACAGTATATAGTTAGCAGCAGACACTATGGGTTATGGTGGAATTACACACTGAACAATCTGTCAACACAACTGATTTACACTGGCCCAGGCCCCCACATACTGTATACTGTACCAGGATCTACAGTACAGGCCAAACTTTTGGCCTGTACTGTATATGTTATTGTAGGTGTCTATACTGTCTGTTTAAATGCTTACTCTCAAAAGTGTCATTCTATAGGCTGGTTTCTAGATGCCATGGTTGTGATTCTGATTAATAGTGACAGGAACCTGGCTAATTGTATGCAGCACCAACTGTCAGCTTGCAGGGCTATCTATTGTCGGAGAGGCATAATGCTAAGTTTAATTTCCCTGTATATTGTTGTTTTATATACATAATTAAAGGTATTGTGCTTTTGATTAGAGGTTTGCCAATAGTATGAATCTTCACTACAATCATTTGTCATAGATCTAAGGCAGCGTATAGGTTAGAATGGATATGGGCCAGAGGCCAGCCAGTCCTGTAAGACTGTTAAGTGAACAATGGCAAAAGACAGTTAGTACCTATGGTAATCATGGCTAGTTATTGAATCGTCTGAATATGTATTAGCAAATACCAGATAATACTAAAATGAGCCACATGAAAGTCACAACCAACATAACATTTAACAGATACCTCTTATCTTTAGATTTGAGCAGGAACATGCAATGGTACAAGAGCAGCTGGCCAAACTGGCCCAGAAGGAGAGAGAAAGAGAGAGGACAGCAGTGTCCCAGGGCCTGGATGACCTCACCCCAGAGCTACTCATTGAGAGAGGCAAGGCCCATGAAGAGCTGGAGAAGGCTAAAATGCTGGTGAGTCATTAGCAGCCATGCTTAGCCCATACTGTGCTAGGAGATGCTCGCTTTACGCTAGAGACGCTAACAGGAAAAAAAACTCATCACTCAAGATTATTTTGTTGTTTGACATCACCAAAGCTATCCTTTTAAACTCTGGCACTTTGTTTTGTACTAGCAAACTCCTTTCAGACTTGCTATGGAAAAGGCTATTGTGAATCACTGCATTGAGTCACATCTAGATCGTTTATGAAGCTTGATAGTTGTCATACTGGGATCTGTTCAAAAGTCTTTAATTCAGCTTTGACTGCTTAAAACAAAAAGTACACCCCAAAACATACTTGTAAATTCATAGCTAAGGCACTCTCCACCCCCTCCCTCCCTGTCTCTCCCAAAACAAAACTCAAACTACATGCCTCTGTACAGTTGGTGTAAGGCCTCCTTGAATGCTCTCCATACAGTGTTTGTGGCCGAAGGTGGTCGTGACCAACACTTTGAGAACCAGTGCTGATGTAGCTCCAGTTTGACTGAGTCTGGAACCCCTCAGTTAAAAAGCATTAGCTAAATGTATTAGCGGTGCTAATACATTTCAATCAAAATTCCTTAAACATGATTGGACTACCGTATCTTCATCTCAACCAATTAGAATGTGTAACGTCAGCTGGAGCGCAGACGGAAACAGGTGTAGTAATACAGTAACTAACACGCAGTATTTTTCGACAGAGTTTAGGCAAAATGTCTGTAGATGACACTTGCCATTTTGTACGACACATTCTCGTGTAAAGGGTACTTTTTCTAACTAGATAAGGAAATGTCAAAGAACGGATAGCAGAATTAGATTTTAGATTAGCTCCAGTACTTGCACATGCAATTAGAATATGCATCAAATGCTTTTATTCAGCTTTTTAAAAAATGGGTACAATATTTCTGATGTGCTGATGTAAGTACCAATTAAATCGCACTGCTGCCCAGTCAAAACTGTTGAATATTTTATAAGCTGTTCAGCAATTTGTTTAACTTAATTAATAATAGTCTCCTAAATGTGGTCCAACAGTCATTATAATTTCCAGGAATTACAGGATGTTACTTAGGAAGATCAGTAGAATTTCCTACCTTGACTGCTAATTCATTTAACAACTCAAAGTACTAGATAAGCCTACTGGTCAGACATTTTATAGCACTGTCCTATTCCAAAATGAACACTGTTTAACATGCACCATTCAAATCATAGAGAAGCCTACATACTACTGTTGTCATGTTGCTGTCATTGTGCTGTCATTGTGCTATTTTAACTTGTGTAGTACTCAAGGTAGTGTTGCATTGTGACTACTCTGCACTGAAAGGTCACACAGTTTATGAAAATGTCCATTGTTCACATTACCTTGAATAGCTAGGTAGGCCAAAAACTGGTTATTATCATTTTTAGATAGCAGGTAACTAGTAAAGCAACGGCCAAAGGGGTGGAAAGTTTCTAGTAAATTACCTGAAAGTTTCCATGGTAATTTTAAAATGGTAACTTTGTAAATGTATTATTTATATTTACACACACGAAAGTCCGCAACAGGCTTCCAAATGCCCGAGGGGGAAAACTGGTGGCTATTGGGGCAAACCTGAGGCTATTTGAACATGACCCCCACCCATCCTCCACCCCAACTTTGATGGACAGTGATTCAGAGGGTGTGGATTCTTCTATATGATTTAAATATGGTTATAATTGGAATGTCCAGATAAACTTTTTTGGTATCCCGATCTAATTAGGGCTGTAACGGTACATGTATTCGTTCCGAACAGTTCGGTACATGCCAGGGCTTTCGGTTCGGTACACGCATTGTACATACAATATTTTGGCGTGTAGGTAGACATGCAGAACCTAATCTACAAGCTTGAAAGAGTTCTGCCCGGACACCTATAGCTACAGCCACAGTCAGGTAGAGCGCTAGCGCGATATGGTAACTATAGTTAGCGCCAATTATGACCCAGAGCTGGAAGACGGGAATAGGGAAAGAGTTGGAGACCAAACAAAAACTGTGTTGACGTTCAACAGTAGTTGGATATGCTGCCGGTAACACATCGAACATGCAATTACACCTTAGACGCCACCACACAGATATCGATGTCACTGGTGCTCAGCAAAAACAACCCGTCATCATTACTGCTTTCAAGCAACCACTGGATCCAAATTCAGATCTGGCCAAATCCTTTACCAAGGAAATAGGAGTGTTTATCCCACTGGATATAAGAGCATTCCCTGTTGTAGAGAATGCGGGCTTCCAGCATTTCTTAAAGTGCTCGAGCCACACTACAAAATTTATACATAAACTTGAGGATTTAAGTAATTGTGGCACACACACAACTGTCCACACGGTATTTTCCAGTTTCACTGTGCTCTTGCACTGTTTTATTGCACTCACGTAGCCACAGGACTTACACTGCCTGGTATATCGCGTACAACAACATACACCCGCACGCAACACTACCCATACGCCACCCCCAGTTACTCGTGGCGTGTCATTCGCCAGCTTCTGCCTCTGGCCCCGTCTTCCCCCTGCTGTAGCCCATCACTGTTTAAAAAGGGAGACAAGTGATTAACAAAATACCCACACCTGTCCCCTAGCCCTGTGAACCACACCTCCCCACGCTCCCTTCCACACACAGACAGGCTAAACCACGCCCCCACCCCCACAGTAATGAAGCCTAAAAATTTTACCTAATGTTGACCAAAGCAATAGCTGAGAACTTGACTGTGGCTGTATACCTCTGTATTTTTAACTTTTCCTAAGAGACAATTTTTATTTCTATTATTCTATTTATTAGGTATTTATTGTATTTTTTTATGCAGAAGGTCTTTTTTTCCTGTTGTACCGAAAGCCATACCGACCCCCAAACCAAGGTACCTACCGAACCGTAAATTCAGCATACTGTTACAGCCCTACATCCGATGCATTTAATATTTATAGCTGCTGATTCCAATTCGATTTGTTAATAAATATTAAATAATATTTATGCTGCTATAAAGCTGTGTCTGAATTGTACTGTCAGGAGGGTAGGACATACTGTATCACTTTGGGCCATAGTTGTAAGAAATGAAAACACAAGGGCTGTTATTCTACACTGTCTCTTGTTTATTAACAACCTGAAAATATGCAACAACTGATTCTATCTTCTTTCATACCTGAAATATATAGACACGTCCCAAAAGCATAATTTGAGAACACAAGTAAAAATTTCCACACTGCTGACACTGCGTTTATAGTTTCAAGTCATGTGGAACGTTACAATCTGCACTAACAACGTAAATTGGACAAACACGGAAATAGATCGGGTTCGGATTGGGCCATGGTTGCCAATACCAATCAGTTAATAAATGCCTGGATCGGCCTCAATTCCGATCTTTGTTATCGGATCAGGACATCCCCAGAACTAAACCAACAGATTCAGTGCCTTTGATTACCTAGAAAGAGATCTTATTCTCTAGATTAAGAATGACTGTTTACTCAAGCTTTTGTTTTTGTTCAGCTATGTTCAATAAAGTTAAAGTTACCTTTGAATTTAATCAAAATCCCTCTATTTTTATTAGTATACTTCTTTTGTGTGTTTTACAAAAGTACAGACACAGGACAATATAAATTCCCAAAACAATTCCCAACATTTCTGGGAAATTACCATACATTTCCCAAAATTACCATGGAAAGTTTCCTCTTCTGAATATTCTCGGAATTATGCACCCGTAATTACAGGCCATCTAAAAAGCTTTAGATTGGCTGAAGTTATGTAAGGCCATTGGAGAATTGAGCATGTGATTAAGTTGAAGAGTGACACAATAGTATTGACATTATTATTGACATTACTAGCTTTGTTGGTTGATTGGCCTCGCCAGATATTGATGTTTCTTCCATTTCTTCTTTCATTCATTAATTGCTCACTTACCACTCTTGCACCATGTTTAGTCAATACAAATGAATTGCTTAAATGTTGGGAATAACATGGTAAACTACCATAGTCTTTATTTTCTAGTAAACACAGTATTGCATGCTTGGAAATGGAAAGCAAATACAGGTATGAGATATATTAGTTTAAAGACTGGACAAATTTGAGTAATGTGTTTAGCAACAGAAATATAAAGGAAACATAAGGTAGGTCACTTAATTACACCTGACCTGAATAGCATTGTAATGCCTGTACCTCGATGGCTGTTCTTATCCTGTGTCCTCTTATGTATATGAAAAACTGAAGTGTGTGGGAGTCAATAGTCTGTGGTCTGCACACAACAGATTAACGAGAGCGATTGAAATTGTGGATAAACAAAAGCAGCCGATGTAAGGTTTGAATTGAGTCGGGAGAGAAGTCCTATTTTTTCATGGGGTTTGTGACTTTTCATACGAAAGGACAAATATATTTAGGCCTGTGTTCCCATGCATATATGTGACATCATATGGCTGGGTGTGTATAGTGTTAGCCTTTGGGCATGCTGATGAGCAGCCACCGGAGTGTTCATTTGCGGTCGGTAGCTATTCCCTTCTCAGCGTTTGTCATATTGATAATGCAACACTCGTCTCACTTCCAATAGGATGACATACCCTGGATTCCCCCCAGTGTCTGTCTCTCTCTCCTCCAATTGATTTGTCCTGCAGTGTGTTTTCCGTGTGCCAGCTAGCTGTAATGAATATTGAATGAAGCCATTGGCTTAGCTTCTCTGATAGAGGCTCCCCATGTTTAATGATGTCGCATTGCCATGGGACTTGACACGCTCTTTCTTCACAGCCTTGTTTTGTACTTTTACTGACAGGACAAGTCAATACAGCATGCGCACGTGTGTGTGTGTGCGTGCGTGCGTGGGTGCGTGTGTGTGGACACCACTAATGTGCATTCTGCCATTGGTTGGACAGGATAGAGGATATAGTCTGCCCCAGCTATCTCTTTGACGAGGTTTGTGTTTGGCAGGTGTTAACATGTTCTTGTCAGCAAATCATGAGAAACCGTCTTGTATGTGTACGTGTGTGTGTTTTTGTAAGCCTTAAGGAAGACAGGTGGTAGGGGATTTGAAGGCTTACAACTTAGAGGTGTTGACAGAATAGAATGCTGTGTGTGTCTGTCTCTCTCTGTGTGTGTGTGTGTGTGTGTGTGTGTGTGTGTGTTATCCAGGTGTCAAGGCAGCTACACTACAGCTACACACTACAGCTACACATTAGTGTTTTTTGTGTTTGTGTGTGAACCTTGGAGAGAGGTGTGCGGACATGTATTGTGGTAAGTGTATACATTACCACCCCCCAACTTCTTTCTCTTCTCACTTGTCCTTCTTGCTCCTACTGAGCTCTTACACTCTGACACCCACTTCCTTTTTCTGTTTTCCTTTTTTTATCTCTTATATGCTTGCCTTCTTGCTTTTCTCACACCTATGTCTCTTAACAGACAGAGAGAAAAGTTTTACATATAGGAACTATTAGTTCAGAAGCAGACATGCTCAGAGAACGTCTGCTTCTGAACTACTAGTTCCTATATGTAAAATTATATTTAACATTTGTTATACCCTTGACTCTATAGCTTCCTTAACTTAATATAAGAACGCATGGACATGAACCGCCATGACATGAGTTTTTCTTTTATCAGTTTCTTAAAACAAAATAAGAAATAAAAAAAAAACATAATAAACTTGTCCAACATGTCTGCAGAGCTCACCGATGTCTCTCCTGGCTGTTCTGTATTCTATCCTGGCTGGTATGTATTCTCAAGTTAATGCAGTGCACACTATTAAATTGTGGTAGTGTTTAAGAGAGAGTTCCATTTTTAATCTAGAGAGGAAATGCATCTTAAATGAAACGCTACAAAACACAGTTGTTCCATTCCAAACAATCGCCGTGTGATATTTTATTGAGGTATGGAAGCCATAAAGTCGAGGGTGTAACTAAAATTCAGTCTTGCTTTATTATATATTGCTGCTATATTCCATTTTTGGAGGAGACTGAAGTATCTGGTGCATTTAACTAAAGTGCTTCAAAGCACTCCACCTCAGCAGGTGGGATTCCCTCCCAGCCTCTGTGTTTTCTGTCACATTCACCCGACATGCAGCTGGATTAGAGCATAGCATCTACCTATTTCCCCCGTGTGTCGTGGATGTGGTAAAGGTGAACGAGGTGTGGGGTGAACACCTGTCAGCGTGCTCATCCTAACCGCTCCCCCCAGCTCATTCGCAGCATCGGTGGTGTCGCTGTCACATATACTCACATTAACCATTTATGCCCGTCTGCCACTATGTGTGTGTGTGTGTGTGTGTGTGTGTGTGTGTGTGTAGTAATTATGAGGGTATGCTCTGTGTAAAAGTATGTAGCTGTTTGTTTTGTGTATGTGAAATTCAGCAGATACAGTTGAATTATTTATTGTTCGTGTGTTTATTTCGGTCTTTACATCTTCAGTGTAACTAATACTGCCTTTAATCAGTGATTTAAAAACCTTTCTAAAGAATGTATACTTTTATATATAAAGTATAACGTTTCGAACAACGTCATAATCTTGTTTTTTATTATTATAATAGTGTAGAGAGCAACATTAGCATGTAGCTCTCCTTTCTTTCACTTTTCCCTCTCTAATTAGCACCTTATCCTGCTTTCGTTTTCTTCACTACCTCGATTGTCTCTGCCTCAGAGGTGTCATCCGTGCCACAAATAAAACACCATTAGTATGCACAGGCTTCCACTGTGTTGAATAACGCGCACACACACGTGCACGAATCCCACACACGCACACACACACACACATACACAGGATCAAGCATCTGCTTCAAGTAATTGAGTTTCACAAGCTGCCTGGGCTAGTTAGAGAAATAGGCCTTTGATACCTGTTGTACCTCTGTGTGTGTGTGTGTGTTAGGTGGGGGGGGCTGTTTCTCTAACCTGCTGCTGGATTTTCTTTGTGATCTGATCTGAATTGGATCTTAACCAAGGCTGTTGTCATCCTGTATAGCAGGTGACGCAAGTAGTGGAGTGCAACCGTGTCTTGCATGTATGTTCTTTTCTATTCTATTCATCTAGCTAATACGGTCTGAAAGGCCACATCCCCGTGAGCGAAATTCCCCTGATCCTGTAGTTCTTCTTTAATCGTCATCCCCGTTGTCATCCCCGTTGTCATCCCCGTTGTCATCCCCGTTGTCATCCCCGTTGTCATCCCTGTTGTCGCCCCCCTTCGATTTTAAAGTTAACAGCGCTGTTAAATAAAATACATTTAAAAGAAAATCTCTTGTGAATTGAATCTGAAAGGGGTGAAAATGTCAAGGTTTTTATCCCTCCAAATCCATATAGTAGAACTATAGTACAAATAAGCAAAACCCACAAGAACATTCTTTTGTTCTGTAGACTACATCTAATTTAATCCAACATGCAGGTTTCTGTAAAGGCACTCTTCCATGTCTAATTATAGTGTTTTTATACTTTGCATTGTCATGTCTATATAGTATGCATAATAATATTGTTTTCCCTCTGGTATTTCGCAAGGGCTAGTACTATCTTGAACAAAATGGCCATTATAAAAGGGTGCAGTTCCTCTATCAGTCACTAGATGGCACTGTTGAAGCGCGTGCTTTCCCACTGGGAGAAATAGAGGTGGATTAATGCGTGCTCTGCACAGCAACATGTGCTGCTGGGTTTTCTCCTAGCCCCCCCATCTCGGCCCATCTCGCCCCCTCTCTGGCTTTTCTCTTTCCCTCTCTCATTTTCACCCCTTTCTTTTGTGTGTGTGTGTGTGTGTGAGGGTGTGGAGAGATGAACGAGAGCATAGCCTTTGACACTGTCCAAAAGAACGATGATGAAAACCAGCAGGAAAAGCCCAACATTCATTAAAGTCAGACCCAAGATCTCACACACAGGCACGCACACACAGACGCGCACACACACAGACGCACAGACGTGTGTGCAGGCCTTGGTGGATGATGCCATGCATTTTAACACTCACAATGCTGTTGTGTTGTAACTGTTGTAAATCTGCTGTAGGGCCTGAATCTGTGAACTCTGAGGTACAACAGATCCCAGTAGTTGATTGTTACAGCTGGCGTTGGATCCCAGACAGCTTCACCTGGACTGTTTTGTGTAATATTGTGCCATTGTATTGTGGATTTTAGAAAAAACGCAAACTATCACACAATAATGTGAGGGCAACAAACTGAGTCTTTGCCGGTCAATAAATATGGACACACTGGCCTCTGCCTACATCAATCTGTTTATTAAAATCACTTCAGAGTCCTGGCTTTCTGGCACCAGATAGCCATGTAGGTGCATCAGGAAGGGTCATCTAATTCATTCATGCATTCATGCATTTCAATGTTTAGTTTTTATTTATTTTTTGAATTTTTACCTGTAATCCACAGGAAAATGGGAGCGGTGATTTATGCCTGCATTGTTGTTCAGCTGCTCCTTATAGCACATAATTGCAAAGAAGACTACAAGATGATAGAAATGAGACCGTCGCAATACAACTGTATAAGCCTGTCACCCGCTGACATGCAGGAGGGTTCTTGTCTAATGTCTGTTAAGCCTATATATGTTTAGTCATTATCATCCATCACATGGTGACTGGAAGACAAGACAACACACACACAAGCACACGAATGCCTCATGTGGAGAGTTGCCATATAATTGCTTGTCATTCTGCTCCTTTTTAGTCTTTACACGCTGAATAGTTTTGCACCTGCCTAGCAATTAATGAGGCTTCACCTATTTCACTCTTTAATTTTCTGCCTTTTTAATTAAGTCTGTTAAGCTACATCATGTCGTGTGTGTGTGTGTGTGTGTGTGTGTGTGTGTGTGTGTGTGTGTGTGTGTGTGTGTGTGTGTGTGTGTGTGT
>JAOEHI010024036.1:0-26605 GCA_025447815.1 Percopsis transmontana
ATTTAAGCCTTAAAACAGTTTACAAATTACAATAAACAAAGTTATCATTCACACTTTAAGTTTACAGTCTTCAAACCATAAATAATTGCTAATACTTGCGGTGCTGGAGATTGGTTATCGTAAGCCTCATGCACACCAGCATCAAATACATCAGATTTTTTGTTTTTGTTGAGGACTGTAGTTATAAATAATTCTATGTATGTTTTGTTTAATGTATATTATTAACATCATAATAATAATCATCGATATTGTGATAGCTCCGGCCCAACTGTTGCTTGTGCACGAAAACAGCAGGCGCGGCCAGAATAATTCTGTCTATGTTGCAATTCGTAGAAAGGCAATTCCTTGAAATCTGAGGAATTATCTCTCGGCTGGGGGAAAAATGTTGCATAGTGTACGATTAAAGTATTGTTTATAATATTGCAAAAAAGGTTGCCTTTTTAATCAACACCTACGACTAAAATACATTCCATTATCCTACCCATATTCCACTGCTAAAATCAATAATTTTGACTGTAGCGTCTGCATCCGCAATAGCTGTGGAACATAAGAACAATGTCATGTGACTTATCAGATAAAGCCTATGGTCGAGTTATTCCCTTTATTTATACAGTCTATTGTTATATAGATTAATATTATATTATTATTATTATATTAATAATCATAGCAATGGAAATCAGCCTGAGTAATGTGTAAATGGAAATGCATTATGTTGAAGATCAACAGTTTCCAGTGGTAAAGATTTAAAAAATTAAATATTGCATAACCTACCAGTGTTTGCTACAGGCTGAGGTTTGCTTAGATAATTTGAATGAAGCTAATGAAAACATCGTTTTTACTGGCCCGGGGCTAATAGTACAAGACAGGCCTGTACCTATTTAAATCATTCTCTTCAAAAGGATCAGGATTCATACCCATATCCAAGATTCAAATGTGTAATATGTTTCAAACTACCTGAATTCTTACATACATGGTTCACCTCATTCAACGAGAGGGTACAAAGTGCATCAAAATGGCGATGTTGTAAAAGATCAATTCCAAGGGCTTCCTAATAAAACCCCAGCATTATTGCACCAACACACAGGATGCTCAACAAGTATAGCAATTAGCCAGATTCATGGATTTGACTTATAACCCTGCTGTTGTATGTGGTTCTTCCAATTCCTTTTGCCTGTAAAATAATTCAACGAATGGAATCATTATTTTTAACTATAATCAGATTACACTTTATGTTGAAAAAAAACTAAACAATGCTATGCTATGCTCAAACACATCCAGACAATAACCACCTTTGTATACATTTTGGATCATCAGGATGTGTCTGTCCTCCTCTTTAGGAGCGGTAGTGTGGTTCATATTGTGATTTAAAACCACACCTGTTAAACGTATTGGCCAACCAGGAAACAGTAATTTTGTTGGAGTTTATATTTTCTCCTCAGTCCTCTTGTCGGAGAATCTGACAATTACATAACCCAAACATTGTCCTTAAAACTGCAGCGTAAAATGAATTATCTTTAAACATGGTGAATGTAACTAGAGGTAAACAAATCTGTCAAAACGTAATTTCCGCGTGCCTGTGATCTATCTGGGTACCTAGTGGTTAGCTGTGTTAGCATTTTAAGCTAACAGATAGACCAACATTAGCCTCGCACTCATTTCCTAGCTAGGACGTTCAACGCAGTTTTGTGTTTATTAATAACCAGCTAATTAGCATATGTTAGGAGTCGTTTACTTGCATACCAATATTCCACGATTAATAGGTATGTCAACATTGCGAACTAGAAATGTCAACATTCGACTGTTATTGCATACTCATATTCCACTTTTATCTGGAATATTGGCATTCTGATTGTTGCTATAAGAGTGTATGGATCTATGTATGCATATGTAAACGTAGCTATTGTCAACCCATCCCTACTAGTTAGCATTAACACACTAGCTAATGAGTGATCCAGGCTAACGAAAACGTGATAGATTTAGCTATTCTGCTTACCTCTCTTGACGGCGTCGTCATATGAAAGGAAACCTATCCGTGACTCTTTGGCCCCCATGTTCCCTTCATTTCATTGCATTGCAATGCAGGATAATAACCTTGAGATGTGTGTTATAGGCTATTTTCGTTGTCTTAATTATCATTAAATCCGTTCCTGTGTGTCGGTGGTGAGTGTTGTCGCTGCCGTGTTTTCACAGACGCTCCTCCTCGCCGACGCCTCCGTGCTCAGTCACATGACCCAAGTTCCGCCGATCACTTGATCGGCTTGGCGTGATGGGCATGAAGTGGTTGTAAAGTAAATACTGCTATTTCAGAATTGGGAAACACATTTATGGGCGTTATGGGTATTGTGGGAAAGAGAAAATAGTCATGGTTTGATAGCAGTAAAAGACAAATGAAAATGAAATTCTCAAAACTGTATTTTTAGAAAGGGGTAGAATTAGAATATTATTTGTAAAGGGCCTAGAGAGACATGCGTTATTTGAATTTTATAAAATGATAAAGCAACATGATTGGTTAACAATTTGGCCCAGACCTAAAGCATCCAAAATATGTCAGCCAATCGCCAATAAATAAATAAAAATGTTGGAGCAAAATGGTTTGAAGGTCAAATGTTTATTTTGTCACTACAGATAACTAAAATATATTTTGAGTTAAGTTATTTTTGTGTATCGTGCGTCAGTTCCAACGGACTTTGGTGTTCACCATAAAGTGAAAAAGTAGACCTAGGCCATTAGCTATAGCGACACTTTGCGGCCATTATAAAGAAAATCACATTACGCCAGGCCTAGACACGCGCGCGATAGTTCACAGAAACCAAGGAGCAAATTCAGCGTCCCCTATAGTATTTGTAAAGATTCGTCGGCCTTCATACACAGTAGGCGACGATCCCCTTTATTCCATATGAAGATATTTGTACAGGTAGGCTACAGTCCGTGTTTTCTTATTGGTTGCGGAGCCCTGGATGCGTCATATTTATTCCGGAATGTGACTGTCACCGTAAAAAGGAAGTGTGTAGCAACCTATAGCTACCTAAAAATCAACAGATCACAGCTGACTGAAAATGGGACGGGATGTTTTGTTATACTGGCCAAATATCATTGGTGAGAAATTTACGTTTCCTTGTCCTAGATTTCACGACATGTATGGCTAGATGCTAAGACTCCTATTATAGCCTATATTTGAACATATGGTGTAAAGATAGGCTACATTATGTTTGTATGCTATATTGAATAGCCTAGTTAACTTAAGTCTGAATTTTGTAATGGGCTCTCATTTGTTTTTATTAAATTAGCTCCTTCCCTAATTACTGCATGCATAATCTCTAATGCCAAAATGTGTGGATTCGGAATCTGTTTTTGTTTGGATACAGACCTCTTACACACTCATGGGTGTCCCTATTTAATTTTTATGTGCACTCGATTTCAATTTGCATTTTGTTTACATTAGGCCAGATAGGCTACCAGTCAAAACAAATCGCACATGAAATTCGGACACCTTCGAAACTTGTAATCTGCGCTTTATTCACTGAGAGTGTGAGAAAACTTAAGATCATTACACGAGCAGAACGTGATGGTTTAGGAGCAATCTCGGAACCGATCGGGTTTATAGAGATTAGCTTAGTAGTAGATCGAAGTGTGATTTCCAAGTTTTGCTGCATCTGCAGCCAATTTGACGCGACAGCATGTCTTTTGCACAAAAAATGAAACTTCTTTTACAGTAGGCTTTTACCTGCTTAGGCCTATTATGTAGGCTACTGGCCGTTATTTGTAACACTGCAGTAGGCTATGTTCTTTAGGCTATCTTAGTGCAACATTCTTAAATTCCGTATACACTCGAGTTAACACAATTTTACAGCACAAATTCACACGGATTCTCCTATGCTATGCAGTGCTCGTGCCGGGTGCGGGATGGCCGCACAAAAGAGATTCGTAATGTTAACATTTGTGTTAACACTCATTATTCCATGCTCCTCTCAGTTGATGCCACGCCCCCACGCCAGATCAAGGCCAAAAGTCTGCAACTTAAAAAATATTATCTGAAAGTGAAAAAAAACCCACAAATGGAAAAAATAAGACCTAAAATATCGAAATATGTATGAAAGTGAAAAATAATTTATTCAAAATTATATTTAAACTGAAAAAAACTTTTCCTACACTTATTTTTAGTCTGAATACATTGTTGTACTTTTCAAGTTCAAGATCAAAACTTGAACTTTCAGTTTCAAATTGTAATTTCTTAATTACAAAACTATTGGCCCAGACTTAGCTACATCATGTTGGTAATACTACCGGTATGTTGCTTGTTATGCTATTACAAATAGGGCAACAATATTCTGTCAACAATGTTTTCTGTCCAAGTAGCATTGAATATAAATTCATACAGTTTCATCATGATAATGTGTGTAGCCTGCAGCAAAACGATTACAACCTAACTAACACATTATTGATTTTTGGTTAAAGGGGACATTATTATGCTTATTTTAACTGTTCATAATTATATTTTTGGGGTCTACTAGATTAGATTTACATGCTTCAATGTTAAAAAAAAAAAACATTTTCTTTTCTCATACTGTACATGCTCTTTCTCACCCTCTCTCTGATTTGCTCTGTTTGAGCACCCATGTCTTTAAGCCCCCCACTCCTTTTGAGCCCAGAGTGCTCTGATTGGTCAAACGCCAGAGCAGTTCCGCCCATGTCTTGCCAGTAGCCTACCTTTTACACAGAATGGCGAGGCGGAGTAAAGATACAATAATCCCTGCATTTTACATGTGTACAAGGAAAGGGGTTACAGATGAATGTGAAACACATTTTCCACTACCACAACATGTGGTACTGTGTGCAACTGAAAACAGAGCAGTGTTACAAATTTCAGATTGTCCCGAACACGTAAATGACAATGTTGATGTTTTTTTTTTTTACAATCAGTTTAGCTGTTCACCCGCGGGTACAGACAGGATTTCAGTGCCTACCCAGCCACAGACCTGACGGCACACCTCTGCTATCAATAGACATTTTATAGCCTACCGTCCGTCATATCACACAGCCCTACATGGAACGTTAATAACCGGAATTTCATTTCATGCTAACTGGTTTGGAGCAATCTTTTTAAGATGGAACACAAAACCAGAGCGTTAAGGAGAGCCACCCCGGTGGATCGGCTGTGGTGACAGGCAGGTGCCCCTGGATGGTTAGGCCAGCCACGGTGCGCCGCGGCGGGCAGTGTCAAGCCTCCCAGCGACCTTAAAATACAGACTCTGCTTGGAACAAACCGATTAAAAATAAATTGTGGTACTTACATTTCCCTCTTCCCTCTTTTGCCACATAAAGTTGGGGCTGATCCCTCTTTTAGTCACAATTTCGCAGAGTCCAGTGTTGTAGCCACACAAAAAGAACGCACAGTTTTTAGCCAACTGTAGCTTTTAGCCAACAACAATGGCTCACGTGCGATAGTGGTTCTCAAGCAGTGGGTGTAGACCTTCACAGGCAGGGTAGGTAACATTGCACAAAGTGTCATCACAAGTCAAAGAAATCCTAACGGCTTGCTGAAACACATCTATACAAACATAGGTTGACAAAAAGAAACTGACTGAAATGTCTTATTTCAACTTTTATCTGTTGGCACTCAAAATACCCTAATGTAGCACTGAAAGCATTAAAAAAGTGAGTTTTGCATAATAGGCCCCCTTTAGCTTTCAGTGAGGTGACATCATAAAGGTTTTCTGTGATTGTTTTGACTAGGTCCTGAGCTCAGTAAGGGAAATTTCCAATGTTGTAGGCTAACTTAAAAATATCTATGTTATGCTGATATTTTATATCTTTTGGGTGGTCTTATGCCTAGAATTAGCCAAGGAGGTAGTATGGTTCATTTGGTTTCTATTCTGAAAGTTTGATAAATTGTGCAACAGATGTATTTAGGGTGTCATATTCTTTTTTGGAGCAGTCTCTGGCACTGGCCAAGATGAGGAGCCATCTACCTCCTCAGCCACACTGAGGATGTAGATGTGTGCAGAAATGTTGTCTGAGCCTGAAGATGAGGATGAAGACCCATTTGCTTCCAGAAGCGTCGCAACTCCTGGTCCAAGTTTTAGTGATCTCACGCCTAGGCTACTGCAACTCTCTGCTAGCCGGACTACTGGAATCTGCTATCAGACCCTTACAGCGTGTTCAAAATGCTGCAGAACCGATTCAAGACACTGGTGTTGGCCTACAAGGCAGTAAAAGGAACTGCCCCGCTCTACCTCTAAATAAATGGTCAGGTTCCAGGCCCCAACCTGAGCTCTTCGACCACCTCGGCTGGCTGTCTGGCACTGCCGTCACTACGAGGGAGCAAGAGTCGTCTGTCATGGTGGAATGAGCTCACTGCAGCAGTCAGGAGAGAGACTTAAGACCCACCTTTTCAGAATCCACCTCGGTCACTGACCTCTCTACCTCATCTAAACTGCTATTCTCTATGACAATCCAATATTTTTCATCTCTATTTTATATATATATATATATTATATATTTTATATATTTATTATTATTATTTATTTATATATATATATATATATATTTTTTTCTTTTCTTTTCTTTTAATTCCTTCTATTTGATCAGCTCTTAGAAATGTACAACTTTGATTGTATATGATGTCATTATTCTAAGAATGTTGTTTGCTTATGATTGACAAATGTACTTATTGTAATTGATTATTGTATTATTATTTAACACATGTAAGTTGCATTGCATTCTAATATACAGTAGAATAGGATGATGTCCTATAATGTAATATAATAACATGCATTGAACGCAATTTCCCTTTCCTTTTACTATTCTCAAATCCATTTTTGACAATTTCCTGAATATTCTGGAATACACAAACGTTTTATGTCAGCACACCTTTCACAACCAGGCCAAACATTTTGCAAGTTGTGCCGAGTACAGAACCAAATTTGGGTGGAACAAGAACAACATTTAGACTATGAATTTCAAGACTGCTTAACTTGAATCAACACTAGCTATAGTTTGGTTGCTATTCCTTCAGTATACACTAGACCATGAATGATATTGTGGCTTACTTCTTTAACAGTGGCGCTCTTGTTTTTTTCTAGGATACACAAGGATTGGACTTTTGCTTATTGCATGGACATGCTTTAAGTGTCCAACTATTTTCATCCCTTTGTACTCCATCTCCATAGCATTTGATGGTATGGTCGTCATATACAGTTCGGACATTCCCACAACACAGCTTGGTAGCTTTAGTCCAATTTAAAAACACGCAATTCGGATAGTCCTTAGATCCTCATTCCTGTGTGTTTACTATTTTTATTGTAGGTGTGGATGGCTGGGTTGCCAGGAAACTCGGACAAACCTCCATGTTTGGTGCCTGGCTGGATGTAGTGGTGGACAACCTAAGTAGAGGCATGCTGTGGAGCATGCTGTTCGAGGTCTGCTCAGTACAACACACATAAAGTAGAAACATCGTACTGCGCATTTGTCAGTCCATTTTCTATTACAGTAGTTCAATGTTCAGTCAATTAAAGTTTCATATAATTTCTAGTTGTAATAATTGCGTTGGACATAACTTTTCAATGGTGGCGAGGCAGTGAGCGTAGTCACTCGTGTGTTCCTCTTTACCGTCCAGTACAGCAGTGGTTCTCAAACATTTTTGGCTTCTGTACTCTTTTTGAATATTTTTCCCCCATATGGAAAGAAACATAAATATAAGATTTGATGACATGAAAGGAGTATTAAAGTTTGTTCAATGTGCAAAATTATACAGCAATATATAATAAATGGAAAGATAATTTGGTACAATGATGGATATTTCATTTATATTCATGTAGAATTTCTTTTTATAAAATAATCACTATCAAATTTTATGATTCCCATTTCCTCTGACGTACCCCTGTAGTACCGTTAAGTACACCTAGGGGTATGCATACTCCAATTTGTGAAACACAGTAGAGACCTTTATTAGCAAATGCACTGGGGCTGGAATATGAAGACCAATTCCAATCCTAATACTGTAGCAATTAAACATTTATATTTTACCATAAGCTTGCTTCATTGTGAGGTTTTGTATATTTCTTTCTCTTTTATCACCCTTAGTGGGGTTGGATGCTGTCTTCTGTCGAGTGGTGCGTGTTTGTTTGTAACCACAATGCCAGAAGTGCCGATTGGAAAAATAGCTTCAGCACCAGCCCACATTTTGTGCAAGCCATTATGGCTAATGGTAAGAATTCACATATTGTTGCAATATGTCAATTGTAATGTCTCTTATAGACAGTTTTTAATTTATATTGTTGGTATTGGATTAATTATGTTTCCTCCTTGTATTCTGTAATCAATGTATGTACACTAAAGTGTGATATACAGGCTCAACACAATTTTGTATGTCTTGTAAACAGGGTTCCGAACCCCGTTGGGTGCATGGGTGATATCTGGATTACATTGCCTACCACTGTGGCTTTATGGATGCAACTGGGGTCTACTGCCCCATCTGTGCCTCTGGGTTCAGGCTGGGACTGTAGTGCTGACTGTTGGAAGAGTGATGGCTCTTGCAGTGGAGGTAGGCAACTAATGACTACTAACTACTGTTAGTAGGTCTTTGTCGACATGACGTTACACTCACTAGTGATGGCTGTCTCTTCACAGATATGGTGTATTTGGGCACACATTAAATACCTCACTGAAGGTCACATAGAAGAAAAGAGGAGCTGAAAACCAGCGTCAAAGTCTTCGTATACGTAGCATGTTACCTTGCCCGTCTGAATGAAAAGTAAATAGTTTAACAATAACCATTTTATCAACGATTTAAGTACAAGGACATACACATGCACTGTGCCGAACTTGCTATATACAAATTTGGACACAGCTAGTCAGTCTGTATAAATAAAAGGATCTATGTCTACAAAATCCCCATGCATTTAAATGAATTGACTGGTCAAACATAAAATGTTTGAATCAGATTGCGCCTAACATTGTAAGAATAGGTTGCGATATATTCTCATGAAGCTGATTATGCATTTCCTATTTTTATTTATTTAATATCTATCGATCGATCGATAGGTCCATCTATAGGCAACAGTGCATTGATTAAACTTTTGTTGGACTCTAGCATGTACAGCAAAATTGTATCACAATAGTTTTACTTTTGTAAGTCAGTTTAACATGTTAAAAGAAATTATTGAAGGCATAAAAATTGTCCTCGTGTGTCAAATACTACAGCATATACAGTAGAGCACTTATTTCCACACAGCCACGGTTCACATATTCAAAGTGAAAGTGGTTTATTTTTATTTTTCACATAAGGGGTTGCTAATAGAACTTCAATGCACAATTACACCCCCAAAAAAGTATTATTTTCATAGCCCCCAGCTTTTTCATAATTTTGTGCGGCAAGGACAATAATTAACAAAAGGTATATATAGCCACATTTATGTAACCATTATCCACCTGTTTTTACAGAAAGAAATCATCAACCTTAGCTTTCATGGCATTAATATAGGTAACAGGGTAACATAGGTAACAATCAAGCCATTAAATAACCATTTTAGCAAAAAGGACAAATCACTCATGTTGCTTTGAAAGAAAAAAACACCACTAGTCTTTATAAGGAGAGAAATTCCCCAGTTTGGGAAAATCACAGCTTTATTGAACATGTTTCACTTTATCCATCTTCAGTCTTTCCAAGCAATGCCATACACTTTGAGCCCCCATAGCCCACTAAATTCCCTTTTAGAATCATATGGAAAGTAACAACCGATATTATCAAAAGTCACCACTGTTAAGGTCACTTCCCCTTCATACATTCGGTTAGCAATTCATTCCCCTGCTGGGATTCAGGACTTTGGAGCGACTCCAAAGATTGAACATCTAGGATTTATAGTATTATATTTCTTTCTTTAAAGAGATTATCCATCAAAATATGATGTCATCAAAACACATTCATATATATGGATGCTATGATACCACTTCTTTCTGCTGTTTGTAATAGATCTGTTACCTGTAAAAGTGGTTAAAATATGCCCATTGCATTCTTGCTAGTGCCACTATGTTGCTAAGCAATCAATGTAGCTGACTAAAGCAAACTCTTTTAGCTAGGGGTTGTAATACTGGAGTCGGAGTAAAGAGAATTCAAGGCTCAAGGGGAGCTCTTGTTGAAGACAAAGCACCAAAACATAGCTGAGCATCTTTAAGAATCAAGGCAGGGTCCACCTCAGCTAGAGCTGTAGGGACTTGGTGGCCACACACAATGCAAAACGGTAAGCAACAAGGTGTACTGCAAAGATCTCCTTTCCGCATTGAAGCAAGAGCAGGACAAAGCATTGTGTCCCCATTTCATATAAATGAGTGACACCTGAAAGGCGTTACAGTTGCAATAATGGGACAGGATGGAGGGGAGTGGATAAGCGAAGTACACAGGGAGAGAGGCTACACACAAAATTGGTCCCCAATACAGCGCCCTTCAGGTAGGATTGTTAAGCACTTTATGGGTACACTGACAGATAGCTGCAAGCCGGCGTAGGGCCAAATCAAAAAGAAACACCATGTGTGATTAAAAGTACATTCCTCGATTGTTATAGCAACCCCAGAACCCCAAATTTCAGCTCCAGCCCACTGTTTGTTTGGACCACAACTATCCACAAAAGTGTGGGTGGTTGTAGGGGAAGAACAGTGTGAGCTCTATAAGGGGATAAGTCGAGGAATGCAAACCCACTCAGCACTCGAGTTTCAGAGTGCTCTTTAGTGTTTCAAACCAAAATGTTTTTGTAACGCTGGCTTCAATGCGTAATGCCAGACCTAAATCGAGTAGTGTCCCTTTAAACTGTAAAGAAAAGAGCCTAACCAGACATACTGTACACATAGCCAATTCTGCACATCACTCCTTTTACCAAATCCCTTGTTTTATATTTAACTGTTGATTACAAATCATTTTGGCTTACTCAATATGAAAGCATAAACAAAAGTACTACATAACATACACTTTTATGTATATAAATTATTGGCATTTTAATTAAGCAATGTCAGTACTAATCTGGAAAATAGAATAAATTCAAAACAAAGCCTACATGAATGTGTGTAACAAAATACGCACTGGTTCAGTGAATCAACCGAATATAATCTGCACCCACAAAATATTTTTTATTACAGTTCACTGGGAATTCTTGTCGTTCCAGGGTCAATCTCCCTTGTTGAAAAAAGCTTACCTTCTAACTGAAATGTAAGGGCCATCTTCTGCTGTTTCAGAAAAACAGTGAACAGAACCCATTACAATTTGTTGTATTACTGTACAGGGGACAAAACATTTCTGATCTGACCAAAGAGATGAGTTGAAACAAATTTGATAGATAAAGTCTGCCGTTTGTGGTTGAGACCAAACTGGGCAAACAATGGTGGCTGAACCAAACCATGGAACCAAACCATGGTTTGATTTGTCTTATTCAGAACAACGTAGAGAAAAGGTAGAAGTTGGAGATATCCTTGTACAACATTTTAATGTCTCCCCCCCCCCCCCACTCAGTTCCATTCAGTCATGTCATTTCACCTAAGAAACAGTCTTCTTGTGGTAGGGAGCCAGTGAATGCATCCAATTCAGGAGGCTCATGGCTTTTCGAGGATGTGAAACTAGACTTGATATTTGTAGCTAAGGATGCGCAATGTGTGTAATGGCAGCTGTGATGACTATAATGTATTTTCCGGTGACACAGAGTTTACTTTATAGTAGAAATAAATTGTCTTGAGTCCTCTGCATCGTCTTTGGGCCTTTAGGATGATGTCACTTTCCTTGCCACTCGAACTAAAAGCCCATGTGTCTCTTCTGCTCTCTCTCTCGTAGATCAGCCGAGGCAGGGCCGGGTAGAGCCCAAGCTCTGGGCCAATAAAAAGGCCTGTACTACTTCCTGGGTTTGCTGAGGGGTGGTGTTGACATCCTCTAGTGCGTCCGCCACAGCAAACTGTCGGTCCCTCAGACGATTCCAGTTGGACAGTATGTTGTGGTACTCAAACACCTTCTCGTAGTTGCCCACTGAGTTATAGAGTTTGATCAGACCCCGGTAGTCGTATTCCAAACCACTGTAACCTTCTCCAAACAGCTTCTTCCCTGGAGACACAATGTGTACATTTCTTTTGGAATTATAAACAGGGATATTAAGGTTGCATTTAAGTTGACGTTCAGTACCACCCACACCCATTGGAGGAAAACCAAAGCCATCTACCTGCAAACCACACACTTACCTATAGCAATGGAGCGCAGGTAGAGCCTCTCTGCATCTTCATACTGGTTCATGTCGTAGTTGTAAAGCGAGGCCAGGTGGCCCACAGACAGAGCCACCTCATAGTCCTCCTGGCCCAGGAGCTGCTCCTTGATCTGAATAGCATTTATGTGCATCTCCTCTGCCTCCTGGGTGTGGAGTAGACATGCGAACAAGGCACTCATTTTTACATTTTATGAAATGTCCCGAAAGGAGCTTACCACACACACTGCTTAGCATCACACACACACCTTGAACTTCCTCATGGACTGGTAGAGGCGGCCCAGGTTGCCGTAGTGTTTGGCTGTCTGGACGTTAAACTCTCCAAAGGCCTTCTTGGCTAGCTGTAGTGAGGACAGGTGCAGGTCATGAGCTTCCTGCAGCAGCCGCTCCTCTGTCTCCTTGTTGTGGCAGTCAATGGCGATCTCCTCCAGGATGAGGGCTGAGGGAGCCAATGGATCAGTGAATTCAGAGTCCAACACCACATCCTAACTGCCCATGTCACGCAAAGACACTCCTGCTGCGCTGATGGATCACAGTAGTTACTGATTGCCGTTGAGTATTCCACACCAGGCGGTGTGGAATACTGCAGTAAAAAAATTTGCAGTAAAAAAATGTGCAGTAAAAAAAATTTACTGTTAAATTGGGCAGTTTCTACCAGTATACACTCATGCCCTATTAAACATGCAAATGAGTCGTAGTCTGTACAGTTCAGTGGATTGGGCTCGTTGAGACATCCTGTGACGAGTCTCCCTCTGTCAAACTGCTGTGTATTGTGCAGTGTTGCCAGCTTTACACCTTGGTGGATTCCAGCCTTTAGTCAAGGTTATTTATATAGCCCTGAAACTGAAATTTCTCATTCACATAAGTAATTAAGTTTAATTCAGTACTTCTGACCAGTCTGTCGCTGAGAAGCACCCCCATAGCATGATGCTTCACGGTATTAGCCAGGTAATGAGCAGTGACTGGTGTTTGCCAGACAGTGCTTGGAGTTCTGCCCAAAGAGTTCAATTTTTGTCTCATCAGACCAGAGAATCTTTTTCCTCATGCTCTCAGAGTTCTCTAAATGCAGTTTGGCAAACTTCAAGCAGGCTGTCGTATGCCTTTTACTCAAGAGCCACTCTAGGAGTCCTGTCCTTTTTAAAGGAATTGTTGCAAGTCCCTGTCTACACAGGTGTTTTTAGTTCATGTGGCTGATTAGACTTGTTCTCAGGTGTAGGCGTGTGCACACACTGCTTGTTCAATCTCTTTTAGAAAATGTAAAAGTTGCATAATAACTTCATTAACAACAGTCGACAGTCTAATCAAACAATTTAACTTGGAGGTAAAAGTTTTGTGAATTAAGATTTTCTCAGTTTACAGGCTAGACAGGAAGTAAGATTAACCCTCAACTGTAGTACTTCTGGGTCACTGTGAAAAGGACTACTGTGGGACCTTATGTACACAGGTGTGTGCCTCAGGTGGCCTCCAATTAAGTTCCATCTAGGCATATCTCAAGGATAAATAAAGCAAACAGGATGCGTATTGGGTGTAGATTAATGGGTAAAAATGGCAATTTTATCTATTTAAAATTAAATCTACAACACATTGAAATATGTGAAAAGTGAAGGGGTCTGAATACTTTCTGAAGCCACTGTCTATATGCCATTAACTATCCTATACTGCCAACTAGTGGATGTTTCTTCATCTTCAGATGAGTTTACCTAATTTTGACTCAACAAATATTTTTACCATGAGACAATGTTCTTGATGTGAACCTCCTAGAACATCAATTACTCTGTGAGTGGGTCTAGTTATTTGGCAGGTCATGGGCTCGTGCCCCAGTGTTGACCTACCTGTAAGCATCCTTACAACAAGATGCCTAAGCCCTGTTCACTGAATAATTTCAACTGTACTCATTGCAAGTCACTTTGGATAAAAGAGTCTGCTAAATGAGGTAATTGTAACTGTGCTCGGCCCCTTCATTGCTGCTTGCAGCTATATTTACCTTTGGTTTCTCCTTACCTTTGACTCTTTTGGAAGAGGCCAGCAGCAGATGGTCCTCAGGGAGAATGTGAGTTATGATATCTATGGCACGTTCTGCATGGAATCTGTGGATAAAAATGCATTCGCTGGTCCAAACAAGGCATGATTTGGCTGGGATCGTGTGTTACTGTGCACTACTCGGAATAGGAGAAAGTTTCCCTTTAAGTAATTCACTAGAAACACAGCCGCTGAGTTGTTACGGAATCAGGGTAATAGAGGTTATGCACATGACATTGTTGATCAATTGTAGGCAAGGGTGCATCAGGGAGGGTGTCGTCCGACATTTATGACTAGTTCTGTTTGCCAGGCTTTGCACACTCTGGCGAGCAAAACCAAATCAGGTGCTAATTTGCCTCTGCAAACACAACAAATTGTATTTCATTTTAGGTATACTAGGACTTTAGCTTGGTTTCCAACAGACTGTCTCCATATCGTGTAATTGTATTTGTCAATAGTTTTTGTACTCACAGAGCATTGTCAAATTTTCCAGAGCTGTACTGATGCACATAGGAGGAGTAAGCTAGGTCTTCATGAGCCGTTGCCACGTGGATGTTCTTTCCCCCAAACACAGACTGTCGGATGTCCAGGCCAGTCTAGTCGTACAACACAGGACACGAGCAGCGTGAAACAAGGGACCTTACTTGAGAATAGCTTTGCATATATTATTGCTATTAGGCTATTCAATTCACCAGGTGTCAACAAAGAAGTGGTTCTCAAATCTTTTTCGACCCGTGACCTCTACAAATGATTTCAAATTTCAAAACAAGATACAAATATTCACAGATTACTTCAAAATAATCAAACTGGGGTCTCGACAACCAACTGCTCTAAATGATTATCATGTAAGCACATTAAATTACAACATAAAGTTACAAACCCCAGCTCAGACCTACCTGGTAAATGGCAACTGATTGGCATATGTTGTCAACATTTAGTAAGTAAAAACCATAATCCAACAGTGTGTCTGAGTATTTGGGATGCTTGTGCCCGAAATGTTCTCTGCAACACAGAAAAATGCAATCAGTACAGTGTAATGGGCAACAGCCAGTGAATGGATATACAGGTATATCCAATATACAGGTAAGATGTAACTTTACCTTGCTAAAAACACTGCATGTTTGATCAGCTGCTCTGCTTTTCTGAACTCTCTTTTCACCACACAAGCCTAAAGTTAAACAGATACATTTCACACACATTGTCGACTGTATAACACATTGTTGTGACATTAGGAGCACTAACAAATCTTACAGGTTCTCTGGTGAAAGACATTTCTTCTATTATACTACCTATACAGAATAACATGATCCAGCAATGTGTGAAAAGGATGTTACCTTTGAGGCCTGTCGAAGAACATCTACCACCACTTTTACAGGAAGCCCTGGTGTAATTTCCTTCATAGCCTCTATACACCACCTGTAAGCCTGAAATCAATGCCTTACAATATGAGTAGCTTTCAATACTTCTCATCAGGATATACCATTTGTCCAACAATTTCATTTGTCCAATGAAAACCCATTGCTATTAAGTCGCAGTGCCCCACATCAGATTTAACCATCCTGATCATTCTTGCTTAATTCTCCATTGTTGCCTACAGCAACTTTAAAGAAATATCAGCGGATGGGAAGTTGAACCTACCTCGTCATAGTGGCTTTTGGCAAAGAGCAAGGCACAAAGCTCCCCATATAGTGCAGCCTTGTTGGCCTGGTGGCCATGTTTGGCTAGTTTGTCCATATAGGACTGGGCCAGTTTGAAGGTCTCTTCCCCAAGGTGGTACTTACAGTTGCCATTGCGGACGTGAAGTAGTCTGTAGAAAGTAGAGTGGGATAGTGAATAGGGTAAACATTATGCATGTGCGGACTAGATGGGAGACCTGACCACAGTTCTCTTATCATTTGCCATTGGATTAAGACGAAAATAAATGTGTTGAAGAGAAACTGTGCGGATAAATAGCTTCAGTATTTCATAGAATTTTTACATTTACTGTACTGTTCATTCATTTAGGGTTCAATTTGGGCAGTAAATTGCAATTGCATTTATTTGTTAAATATGGCTTGTAATTAAAATTGTGAAAGATCTGCATTCACATTTTACTAAATAATAAAACGGGAGAATGATGCGTTACCTATGAGACTTCCATGAGTAAGCTGCTTGCCTACAATCGCCTCTATACCAATATGACCAAAAAAATGCCAACTTTATGGCACCAATTGCTCAATGTTTTTGAGCAAGAATCCAAGCTGTCAAAACCGTAGCAGTTTCTAAACTACCATCACAGTTTCTAGGGAAAAGTGGGCTGTGGTAAAGAAAAGCTGCTTTAGTAATATCTTTTCCAATGCTGAGTTTGCCTTTATGCTGCTCACATCCTTTAGATATTTACAGTATATCTATTCTCATATCCTCTGCATGTTTGGAAGCACCTACTCGTAAAAAAGGTGTTTTTTTTTTATAAAAAGAACCTTTTTTTTTTCAAAACCTAGTATATGGCTAAACTAGAAAACATTGTGCCTATGTAAAAAATAATGTCATTTTGAGCCTTGATGAGAGTCTTTTTCTCATACAAAATTATATTTTCCTTAGCCTTTCTAAATAAATTCATACAGCCATGCCAAAACGTATAGGAAACTGACCTGACACAGCATTCTACGGCCCGGTACCAATGCAGGACTTCGTTGTGGAGGGTGCACAGCTGCAGGCAAGACAGAAACACCTTTTCTGCATCTCCATACCACCCCGCATCCGACAAAAAGCCACCTAGATTGTAAACATCAACAATACTTAAAAATTCTACAAAAGAAAAAAAAAATATATATATACACAAAAGAAGCTCTCTGTTGTGATTGCATTGCAGGGGGACTCCAGATGCTTACCTAGTACAAAGCCAAACTGAATGGCCTTTTCTTTGACATGAGCATCAGACTCTGCGATGTAGGAGCAACGACGGCTAAAAGAGTTAGCTAGAACTGAAGCCACCTTCACACCGTGGTCCATCAGAGCCTGGAAGCAATGGTGCAGGAGATGCCTAAAGTGAAAAGACACAGACAATTTAGAGGAAAATTGGTGGGGTCAATCCATAACACAATCTGCTGCATAGGATTATTTAGCATATTGGGGCCATCGTCTGGTCATGAAACGCCACCAGAAATTTAACATTTAAATTTATTATCCAATGTAGTTGCAGAAGTATAGCTTCCTCAATAGTGGTCAGGCAGAATGTAAATTATGATCAAAAGTTGAGCAAAAAATATTACATACATTTACCTAAATTAAATAAAATGAAAAAACACACGATTCGACTACCAGTCAATTAAAGTGTTTGAGAAATTTAATCAACTGGGGAAATTCTTAGCAGGGGACAACTCTAATACACGGGGAACATCAACAAATGGAGGTACAATTGCAAAAGTAAAAAAATGTCACTACTGCCAAATCAAGAGCTATTAACTGCCCTGTATGGAGCAGTAGGATAGTGGGGCTCGTTAGGGATTACAATTGACTGTAAATGGAAGTATGGTTAGTATTTAGGCAATAGCCAGTCCGATGGAGTTCTTACCTTTTGTCTGAGGCCCGCAGGACTTTAGCAAAAACCTCCAGCTCACAAAACTCGCCTCCCAGCTGGCAGAGCCGACCCTGCTGGTAAAGCTAAAAGAATAAAAATGGGGGGGGGGGGGGAGAAGTAAGAAAGGGGTGTAGCGGATTCCTGAGCAATGCAAATAATTCTTCATTGGGAGTATTGTTTGGTGGATGGAGCGATCAAGAATGTCAGCAGGTGCATGCCCCAGAAATCACGGCGCAGAGTTGCGGCTCATCAGCCGAGACTCTACATGTAGTAGCGAATATTGAATGCTAGAGGCCTCCTGTACAGTATATCAATTCCCCATTTAGATGTATTTATTAAGAATGTTGCCTATAAATTATGACCAACGTAGGTTTCTGAATTATTAATTTGATGCCTTATGTTGGCTTACTATATATATATATATATATATATATATATATATATATATATATATTTATTAACTGTTGGCCGTGGTTTTTGTACGGCGTACGTAGGGGAAAGGATGATTCCACTGTGTTTAACACCAACTATCAAATATGGAGGAGGAAGCTTGATGGTCTGGAGCTCTTTTGCTGGATCCAGAGTTGGCAACTTGCACAGAGTGGCACCCTGAACCAAATAGGGTCTATTACAATTTCCTTGGCCGATTCCGATTTCTTTTAAAGTCTGACCTGCCGATTCAGATTTTGTCCGAATCCGGTTTTCTAAGAACTATAATTGACAGCATACAAACATTTTTGAAACTTTTCTTTAATGGGAAAAAGCGGTATGTTCATAAAAGTATAAATCATTGACTATTAAATAACAAACAAATCTCAAAACAAAGAAGTACTCCAGGTTACTGGACAGAGCTTTTTTTGTACAAAAAATAAATAAATTGACATTTACTTTCCAAAAAGTTTGACTTACTTTCTTTTATTTTTAGACATCTAAAAATAAATAAGTTCACCAGGTTACAGGGCAAACTCATGTACTTTTCCAAATGAAAACAGGTAATAGAAACAGAAGAATATAACAAGGCAAGCACAGTAATACCATGGTCAGCAAGTCAGTTTTCGATCACTTTTTGGCATGACACCAGTAATGCACAATCAGAAAAATACAATCAGCGATCTTTTATAAATACTTTATCGGCACAAACTATTTCCAATGTACAACATTGGTGTAAGTAAGAGATTCACTCCATATTTAGCTTAGCAAGAAATCCTTTGCCGTTTGTAGTGTGGGGCTTTGGTGTGTCGCACATGTGCACAGCTTTTACTTTTTCATACAAATACCATCATATAACTTATTTGTGAAATGTCAGAAAAGGAAGGTATCTATATAAAAAATAGATATCTATACCTATCACACACCATATGCACTCCTGTAACTTTCATCCCCCCAAAAAATTGCAGCGATGACGGTAGTCTTAATCTCAACACTGCATACATATCTCAACACTGCATACATAACCGCAGTACTGCACTAGCTGGTGTAGGGCTCGACATTAACGGTTGCCACTGGCAACCATTTTGAGAAATGGGCCACCAATTCTTGGCCTTCAAACAGAAAAACAAAAAAATAAATATTTATATTATTTGTTGTATTAGTCATATTTAAATATTGCTGTTACAGTTGGAACCGTCTGAAGTGTGAACCAGACAACGCTGCACATGCATTGGTGCATTTACTCATCCGTTTGAAAGAATGGCAAAGCAAATTAAGTTGTTCGACCCTGGGGTGAAAAGTTAAAATAAGCCGTCAACATCATAAACGAATGTGCAAATTGATTCAACTGACAAAAAACCCAGATGAACCTGAACGAAAAACAAAAAGGAAATTCTTTGGAGGCAAAGTATTCTGGCATCTTTGAGCTGGACGGAAAATGATACTGCAAAGCATACAGTATACTGGTACAACATACACCTTGATAAGTGACACATCAAGTTCACTAGTTCAAAGTAGCACATCCTACAGAACCACAGGGACAGACTAACTGGCATATGCACTGTAGTTTGCAATTGGAGATCTTTATAACAACGTCTTCCACATGCACAAACTGCTTTCCACGCACAATATTGGTGTAATTAGGAGATCGCTGGAAATAAAAAAACGCCACAACGTTTACACTATTGATGAGTTAGCAAGGCATCCCTTGCCGTATGTAGCATGTCGCACTATTTTGTATAGGCCTTCTAGGAATTCAGGGTGGACACTAACTGATAACATATTAGATAAAACCAACTACAAATAATTGTGTTCATTTACTGTAATACATCTTTTAAACATTCTTTTATGTGACATTTTTAAGCTGGACTTCATAGTATCTTAATACCTCAAATAATAAGGTGACTAAAAATGGCAACCATATTTTCAGTTTCACCATAAGTGACCGGGGTAAGCGCTCATGGCCATCACATTGCTAGTGGGCTGAACTTTGATCAACTGTCTGTTACCTCATAGGACAAATAAAATACGTTATTAACAATTGAATTATGG
Organism: Percopsis transmontana; assembly: GCA_025447815.1. Lineage (NCBI taxonomy): Eukaryota > Metazoa > Chordata > Actinopteri > Percopsiformes > Percopsidae > Percopsis > Percopsis transmontana. The sequence goes on from JAOEHI010024036.1 coordinate 20,290, forward strand.
ATTATTGATTAGTGATCATTTTAGGGATAAGAGCTTTAATTGATGTGCCATTTATTTTGTAGTTTGGCCTTTGTTGGGACAAAAGTCAAATTTGAAAGTAAAATTGTAGAAAGTGAAAAAACACTTATTTCAAATCTCTTGCACATTCATGTTCAAGATTTTGTATACCTTAAATAATAATATCATTTATGAAATTTTTGTACAATGAATCACAAGCCCAAGTTACATTAGATTTATACACATCAAGTGTCTGCATTTTACTCTGTGACGGAAAAAAAAATTAAAAATAGGCTACTTTAAAGAATGTAGAATACATTTGATTTGTTCAACACTTTTTTGGGTACTGCATAATTCCATATGCATTATTTCATAGGTTTGATGTCTTCAGACAGATTATTGATCCCTAGAGGGAAATTAGAGTGCGAGCAGAAGTCAAGTACACTCCGTATAATTACACTAAATGTGTGTAAAAAGTAACAAATGGGTATCGATGAACATTGCAACAATGTAGATTTATTTATTTTTTAAAAGAAACACCTTTAAATTTGTCTGTCCAAGCTTTGACTGATTCTGTCCATCTGAGCTCATTATAATATTGCTGCCCAGTGTGCCCACTCACTCAATATCCAAGTATTCAGTCTTCTGATAAGCCTGTGAGTTGAAATTCCTTACATGTTATATGCAATTTGGATTTTAAGGCCATTTCACACTAAAAGTGATGCGTAAAAAAACAAAAAAAACAAGACAGGAACACGATAATGTCTAGATGTTTGGTTTTAAGCCTCAGAAATTAATTTCTATTGGATAACTGTCTCTTTTATGCAATAGCAAAATAAAAACAAAGCTGTTCCAAATAAAGTTTTATACAGATTGTGACAGAACCAAATTTCGCCACTGGTGTGAAAGGTTTCATAAACAATATTTTTCTCTAGCAAATAATTGGATGGCAAAAACACATCCTGTGTGAAAAAACTTTTATGCAATAGAATATTGTGCTCAATACGTTTGCTGGTTACAAATTTTAAAAACAAATGTGTTGTCCATAGTCCTTAAAAGAAAAACATGTGCATACAACCTCACAATATTGTCAACATGTATGTTTAGCCCACAAATATATGTCAACATTTTTTGAAAGAACATCATGCACTATGGAGCCACCAGAAAGTGTTGTCAACTCAGTAACGCTTATCTCTCGTACATTTCTAAACACCACACAACATAAAAAAAATGTTTTGTAAATCTGCATTTTGTAAACAGCTGCATACAGGGCTACATCTATCTATGAAGAAATTTGTGCTCTTGTAAACAATGATGTGCTCTAGTATGTATATATATATATATATATATATATATATATATATATGGTTCCATTAGCAGTTTATCTATAATTATGAAGGTAATGTCAGCTAGCTAGCTACGGATGGCTAACGTTAGAACAAGTCACCTAACAGCTTGTAAATGCAATTCAATAAAGCGGTGTAATGAAATTATCCAATTGTTCATTGTCATAACATATCATGGTGGTTTATTTTATGTTTTATGGTATTTATTCATGTTTGTTATGTGCAGGTTCTTTTTGTAGTGTTCAATGTATTAGAAGGTAGTTTCGTTATACGGTAGTGATCTGTATGTTATACAGTTATACTGTACATGTTATACATTGTCGATTCGCTAGTAATGGGGAAGATAGCTAAGCGGAAATCTAGATACCCCTAGTTAGCTCCGACCGGAAAGACGCCATCTTTACGTAAGAAAGGGTTGTGAATATTGCTGCTATAAATGATAGTATACGTTTACTCCATTTAATCCGGATTCGTTTTATTAGCTACTTGTGTTTAACACAGGAGATTGTGAGCATGTGACCTAGTTTCTGCTCTCTCTTGGCTACCGCTCCAAGCGGAGCTGCAAAAGTAAACGTCAACTTTTGGGAGCAGGGATTAGTGGTCAACATCCGGGAACTTTCGCCACTGTGAGCGGAGTTCACTGGACCCTCTCCTACTCTGCTGTTTCGCATAGGAAATAGTGTGCGAGCGATAGTGTGTGAGCAATAGTGTGCAAGCGTAATGACAGAAATCTACGGAGTGCAACGTTTGTTAGAAAATGTTTTCCACGAAGACACCCACCCCAGTTTTGTGGAGAGCTGGATGCAGCACGAAATTTGACGGAGGCAGTCGGCTCGTAATTCTCTCTACAGGAAAAACCCTGATACTGTGGCAAAAAGAGATGACTATTCCAGTATACATTTCAGAAATGAAATGTCAACAACTTTGCTGGTCACTGGCAAGTTCAGCCTAGCTTTTAATAGCGAATGCTGATTTACGTTATCCGTTACTGGCCACATCTGATGATGATCCGTCTGCATATGTTGAAGAAACTGCGTCTTTATCTTGAGGTGGAGGGTCCGAAGTCCAATTCATATTTTGTCAAGTTTGAAAAGCTGTCCTTGATGAAATGTGCAGCATATATGACTTCGAACTTAAGTCAGACTCATCCAGCCATCTATGACAAACAACATGGTCCTTTGGAAAGTAACTGATTCTGTGCCCCCACCCGGCAACAATGCAGAAACATACATCCCTAGGGCACAGTGATGCACGTGCGATAGACTTTTATATTCTACATTATTTACAATGCCAGATCTGGGGGGTATTTCACGCACCTGGCTAGAAATAAGTAGATCTTATCAAAATTGCGTGGCTTGTATAAGCTAATTTAGAGAGTACACATTGAGAGGTTTAATTATGACGACTGAACACACATAAGGATAAGGATAGGCCACTCTAAAGGCCTTTGCCTCCACCTCAAGATAAAGATGCAGTTCCTTAAATATATGCAGACAGATAATCATCAGATGTGGCCATGTAACCCAAGTCCGTTTTTTACTCATGCGTAGGCCTGTGTGTCTTGCAGATTCCTGCACATTTTCTTTAATGTCTCAACTAACGTTATACAAATCAAGGCAAATTAATAGCATACCTGTCAAGGTAACATGAATGAAATCTGCGAGGTCAGTGATTGATTGAAATACATACAGCAGTGGCAGCGATGTACAGAACCTGTTTACTGTACTTCATCCTCCCTTTTAACTTTTTGCCTGAAATTGTATTGATGGGAAATATACCTATGGGGGCTTATTTTGAAGCTAAGACCTAGGCTACCCCATCGAATGACGCCATTGCCTTAATGTATTGAGCAGTCATCCTGACGTGTAGGCTGAAGTGTACGGAATATTGTTTAGCTGCCTAGAGTACAATCACTGCAGTCTCTTGCATAGCTCTACATCCTTTGTTTTGCGATCTGCAGGCCCTACCTGCCATTCCAACCACCTACCACAATCTATCCTTCAATTCTGCGTCTTTGTATTCTTTACAGTGTTTGTCATAGAGTGACTTGTATGCAGTGGGTATGCAGTGTAGTTTATCGGGTGTTATTTTGGATGGTGACGGTGGCTCTCACTGGTCAAACAAGTGTCTCAACACTTTTGAAAGATGCCAAAAAACACAGAAAATCGAACCTGTTCCGAAAACTTTAATGACGGGCGAATATATTTTGGGGTCAGTGTGTAAATGTGATTGACACAACATGAGGTTGTATTTATTCTTAAACGTGCGAAAAAAAACTGAGACTGTGTGGCAAAGGCCTTTAGTATTTATTTTATTATACAATATGCTTACAAAGCGCAAAGTGACCTGCTGAACAAAATGTAATTGTGGTTTGCTGTCGGGACTGCTGAATGGTTACATAATAAGTGACACATGGACCCATCTAGCCTGCTCCCAGCCAGGCTAGGAGTAAGGAAAGCATTAATTGTCATAGAAAACCAAGCTTGCATCTTCTCTGGCTTGTTGAAATTTTTGAACGGAGACTAAGTCAGGCTAAGGCAAATAAGCATTGCTTACGGCCTAAGCAGTCATGGAGAATGACTGAATTGCAAAAACCTTGACCAATTTCATCCATGGGAATTTTAATTATCAAATTATGACCGGGTAGGTTCTGATTTTTCCATGAAATCTAACTTAAAAAGTATACTTCTCGATGGCGGTTTAGCAGAACCCCAAATTTCTGCACCACCTCACTGTTGATGTTTGAAACAACGGTCCACAGAAGTGTGGGAGGAATTAAGAATGGCATAAGACCATAGGAACAGTAGGGGAAGGAGTAGAGACGAGTGCCAGACACTAAGCCCTCAGGTGCGGGAGGGGCATGATCTTTTAACGTTTTAAACAATGCGACAATATTTTTGTAACACTGGTGTCAACCACAAGGGTAATTCTAGGCGCAAAGCATATGGGTCTAATTACTATGTAGTAGCTACCACTTTTAGAAAACATTAGGAGGGTTTTGTAGAGTACAGTACCGTAGTATACAGTAGACTTAATCTACATGGTGAACAAAACAGCAACTACATGAACATAATATCATGTATTAAAATAGCAGTACAGCTTGTGATTTAAGTATCAAACATCAATGTATACTTTCCTTGTTATCACATGTTAAGATGACGTTAACCGGGGTGAGTTAGCTTACCTTATAATAGACATCAAACTGTATATTTTCAGGAAGTGAGCGTATGTCCCGTCTGGAGCGGCTATAGTTGTCCACCACAGCCGAGATTGCGGTGTTGTAGAGGGTCTCTGGTATCCACTCGAGCTCCACCGCAGCCATGTTGTTTTCCCTCTCCTAAAGCTAGCAGGCAGCTAACAACCCAACACCTTTCTCCTTACATTCGCTACCTCAATGCGACGGAACAACTGACACCGCAGCTCCTCATATAACCTACGGTTAGAGTTAAAACTGTATAAATATTAGGACATTCAGTCAATTGAAACCCCAACACGGAAGAAGGACGCTGTCAATTTTTACATCTTTCTCCTTCATCTACAATCCATCGACGTTCAGTTCCGTGCGTCCGTCACGACGCTAGCATTCGATTACGCTGACGCAATGACGTAAACGTGTGTTGACTAAAATATAGGGCGTATTCAAACAACAAACAACACAAAATGTGCGTTGTTGATATTTTGTTTAGTATTGCTATCACTTTCGGTTGTATGTATTCGACCCATTAATTTATTTTTCCTGGCCTGTCGATTGACCGTGTAGTCCTATAAAAATAAGCGAGACAGACATTACCTGCATATTAAATAATATGCATGATTTTTTTGTGATGACTCAAGTAGCCTAATTTACCAATTCTTCACATTTAGGAATCCTCAATTTGACATGAAATGATAGCCTATATGTATTTAAAAACCTGTAGCTGTAATTAAATCTTTTTCACACTAATATAAAGTTGGAATCAAGTTGTAGGCTACAGCATGATTGAGTTTAAGAAATTGTACCTGACCCCAAGCTTTCATTAGCTCGTCTGTGTATTTGTAGTGACAGGAAAAATATGGATAACACGTTTAGTCATACCTTATGTCACATTTAATATTTTTGCCACGGTTTGTCAGATCTACATTTAGACATCTCAACTTTTCCCAAAATGCACAAATAACTGGGCATTTCATTTTTCTTTTGATGAACTCCTTGAGAGTAGAGATTATTACACATATATGTAAGGTTTATGATAAATTGTATTCAAACTAGAATGAGCTTCAATATAAACATCAAATATATAAAAATCATACAAATAGTCCAATAGTTACTGGTCAGATTAGTCTTTAACACAAAAAGTTTTTTCTAAAACACTTCATTCCAACAAAAATCTGAAGAAATTATTTTTTCATTATACTTCATATAGAAGGGAAAAAGAGAATGGATATAGGTAGAGGGACAATTTGCGCTACTGATAGCTGCATTCTTACCTGAGAAAATCAATATTAATTTTTCAAATAGCAAACAGAGCATTTACACTTTCCGAACTTCAATAACATTCCCAGTTTTCGAATCAACCGTACACAAATGTTCATTATACAATAAAAACTCAAACTTAGATTAAAGCATGGAAAGGGGATCCCTGTCAAACTTAAAATCTGAGCTCTGTGAAACAATATCAGGTAATGTATTTTTTTCTCAGTTACCTTTGAATGCAATTCCCAGATGGCATAACCTTGCATTTGCTAATGTGTTATACTATGAAATATAACAGTCAAAAAACCCTTGGCTATTGGTTTTAATTACAAATAGCTGTTAAATAACATTTCAGATTAATAGTTTGCTTTCAAATAGAAAAGCTTTGAAAGTTGGGCCTAATATTGATGTTAAATATACTGTACAAAACCTTAAATGACCATTGTTATGACTGCAGGTCATTGGTGGTTGGCATGCTTGTGTTTCCTGTGCTTCTGTCCCAATCTTCTATGCAGATAGG
>JAOEHI010024046.1:0-26596 GCA_025447815.1 Percopsis transmontana
CTGCAGAGGTGTTACCGCGTGTGTGCGCGCTGCAGAGGTGTTACCGCGTGTGTGCGCGCTGCAGAGGTGTTACCGCGCGTGTGCGTCTCCGCAGGCTGCGAGGTGATCGCCGTGAACACTCGCTCCACCACGCAGACCTTCATCTACAAGTGCGACGCCGTGCTCTGCACGCTGCCCCTGGGCGTGATGAAGCAGCAGCCCCCCGCCGTGCAGTTCGTGCCCCCTCTACCGGAGTGGAAGACGGCCGCCATCCAGAGGATGGGCTTCGGCAACCTCAACAAGGTCTGACCTCCATTTTGACAGACTTGTTTTAACGCGATGGTTCCTCGAGGGGGTCGGGCCGCCCCCGAGAGCTCCCGAGGTGCTTTTTGGAATTATTTAAACTTTTATTTTATTTTTTTGTGGAAAAATCCCTTTTGAATTATTATTTTGAATCTGGTTTTATTTTATGAAATATGCACACAATGTTTTGATATAGGTTTAATGATTAATTGATTCAAAGACTCACCCCTTTTTGTACATGGAAGGGGTTGAGAGCTATGAACCTCTTTTTGGGCCGTTTTTTGGATTTTTACCTCACAGCAACTTGTTGAGTCTGATATGTGAACAGCAGTGTCGTTTATAAAGACAGCACTTGTATTGGGGCTGTTTATTCCTCTGGGAGTCGTCCTCTGCTGCAGTGGCCATGTGCTGTCAACTTGACATTCAGACGGGAGCAGATACAATGCCCTCATAGATCCCCCATAGACCCCTTTACGCTGTGACCTTGGTGGCTGTTAGCCCGGCATTCCTGTGTGCAGGAATCCCTCCCTCCCTCCATCCCCTAAAAACCTAAGTCGGAGCAGGTGTTTAGTGCCCCAGTGTGTAGCTCAGGGAAACGGGAGTCCCTCTTCCCTATAAATAGCCTGGAGGCTCGACACCCTGGTTCACATCTGGTCTCAGGATGGAGAGGAGAGAGGGGGGGCATTCCTTCCATTATAGGAGCATCGGATGGGGAGGGGGGGGGGGTGGGTCTAGCCTGTTGGCATGGAGATGGCTGGTGGCGTCTCCTTCCAGTGCGTTGGTAACGTGATCATTGTGCTCCTTGTCACAGAGCAGCAGCCGCTGCAGAGGAGTTTAGCTCTCAATTCTACTGCCGCAGAGAGAGAGGGAGAGAGAGAGAGAGAGAGAGAGAGAGAGAGACAGGGAGGGGGAGAGAAAATGCTGCATTCTTATTATGCAACTGCAGCAACTTGTACTACTGTCACCACCAGAGGGAGCTCTTCTACACGATCGCACTGACCACTGTCAGTGGTTGTTAGTGGTTTTGATACCATATAAATGTTAAAGTCCATAATAAACAAATACTATATAAAATAAATAAATAACCAACCAAAATCATGGGGTGCTAATGAATGTCCAATTTGTGACGGTGGTCTCCTGCGTGCTCCTCCGGGCCTGCAGGTGGTGTTGTGTTTCGACCGTGTCTTCTGGGACCCCAGTGTCAACCTGTTCGGCCACGTGGGTTCTACCACGGCCAGCCGAGGAGAGCTGTTCCTCTTCTGGAACCTTTACAAAGGTAGGAGTCTGGCTTTTAGCTCGTGCATCTTAAGGTGGAAATCATAACAAGCCGCAGTTGTTGAACTTTTCTTACCATGTAATTGAACCTCTTCTCTTTGTCCCTTATCAGCACCCATCCTCCTCGCCCTGATGGCAGGCGAGGCCGCTGGCATCATGGAGAACATCAGTGATGACGTTATAGTCGGGCGCTGCCTGGCTATACTTAAAGGAATCTTTGGAAGCAGCGCTGTTCCACAGGTATGTGTGTGTGTGTGTGTGTGTGTGTCTGTGTCTGTGCGTGTACACTAGTTTCTCTTTCTGATGCGCCATAGACACATCATATATTTTCCATTGTTATTTTGGGCCTTCCAGTTCTACAACTGGAATGTCCAATTGGTTCCTGAACTGGCCCTGACGGGCTTCACACAACACTCTCCTGTGAACGGCGCTCCATTCTGGAGTCCTCCCCAAACCACACGTCATAATAAATCATTCTGCATGGTTTCATATGGGAGAATAATCCTGCCCACGGTCGGCAGCTTCGGGAACCCGCTCCCATGCAGCTGGTTCCGTCTCACGTCCTAACGAGCCTCGTTTGTGTTGTCGTTTGTTGTTCGTCGCCATGGAAGCCCAAGGAGACGGTGGTGACGCGCTGGCGTGCCGACCCCTGGGCGAGGGGCTCCTACTCGTACGTGGCGGCAGGCTCGTCCGGTAATGACTACGACCTCATGGCCCAGCCCATCACGCCCGGCCCGGCCATACCCGGCGCCTCGCAGGTACGCACACGCACGCTAACGTGATGGGAGTGTTGGTGCGGATCACAGTGTTCTTCTAATGTGAGAAGGCCTCCCAGCCCGAGGGAGTCCACCGCGTTCCAAACACAGATGTTTCTAGGCTGTTTCTGAAGCTGGCATGCTGTAAAATTAATATTTATGTGCTGACGGATGACTGCTTTCCCCCCGCCCCGGGCCCGTGTGTGCCAGCTCAGAGCTGTCCTGTGAGCACCGTGTTCTTCATGGGTGTTAATGTCTGGCGTGTCTCCACTTCCTTAGCCTGTCCCCCGTCTGTTCTTTGCTGGGGAACACACCATCAGGAACTACCCGGCCACGGTCCACGGCGCCTTGCTCAGCGGGCTCCGGGAGGCGGGGCGCATCGCCGACCAGTTCCTGGGCGCCATGTACACGCTGCCCCGGCAGGCCACGCCCACAGCCACCACTAACCCTCAGCAGGCCCAGCCCGCTCCCAGCGTCTGAACCTCCCCCCCGCCTCACCCGGTATCTGTCCACGAGGAACCTTAGAGGTTTACATATCTACCACGTCTGCCTGGGAAAGACCTTGGCACACCCATCCCCAGTACGAGCCGTCTATACAGTCCCTCTGGTTAACTGGACAAACCTAAATGTCTGTGAACCGATGAAATGAAAGCAACTCTCTGGGCTCACTTTGGTGTGTTGGTTGATGTGAAAATGCACACTACCTACTGCCCTTCCTCAAATGTCGGCACCGAAGCCACCGTATACATAACTACACAAACTGGGCTGTGTTCCCTAGACATGAACCTACCTTCTGTGACTGGGCTATTAATACCATAATACATTAGAAGCATTATATGTTTACTAGCCCTCTGGGCTAGTAAATATCCAACTGTGGCAATGTGTCAATCCGCCGACATGTGATTGCAGAAACTTGCTCATATTTAAAACCCCCACCCCAATAAATTTGTACACACACACAGACCCAGACTTTATGAGGCAGGGAATACTACCTAAAAGCACTGTCTCACTCCCTTCAAACCTATTTTATTTTTCTATGGATTAAACATTTGCCTCTGGTGATGTAACTAGGGTATTATAGCAGTTTCCTTAAGGCAGAAGAGCATTGCTATATGCTCTAGTTATGTGATTTAGGTTGCATAGTATGCCTATAGTGAAAATAGTGGCTGTTTGTATTGAAAGCTAAAAAAAATAGATGTTTGAAGAGACTTGTGATTGCTTTTGTTATTGTTGTATTATTTGATTGCCGTTACATGTATACTTTTATATTTTGTCCTTTTTTGTTATTAAATTTTTTTTTTAAACAAATGGCCTGTAGCTAGAAGTCTTTAGTGTGTTTCACTGTCTCACTTCTAAGGGGAATTAAAAGTCTCCAAAATTAAGAACCAAGACAGGAATTTAAGCCAGAATCTTGGTGCTTTTGAACAAGCTGACCGCTGAGCTAACGTTATAGCATATCGCATGCATGCTGTCAGGAGTCTTCCTGTGCATAAAAACAAACATCTGCATCAAAGAAATGACATTTTAGTAATTTATCTGGCGCTTATATCCAAAGTCACTCGGAATAACACAGTCTTAAAGTGATCAGCAGTCACTTGACATCCTTTTGCGATGGCCCCCTCACTGTGTGTGTGAGATGACGGATTTAGCAACAGCCCCGTGTAGCTGGGATCTGATGAATGAGGGAAGAGATTAAGATGGTCAGTGTGAGCTACGAGCTTTGTGTGGCGTTGTGTTTCAGGGCGCCTCGCAAACCCCTCTTTTTCCCAGAGCTGTGGTTATTATTATCGTGACCAAAGGAGGGGGTTAGGTCTAACAACAGTAATTTCATCTGGGAATTTTGGCACGAACGGCATCGGAGTATTTTCACGTCTCTGGTAAACCAAACTCTGAGTCGTGAGTACAATTTGGCATAATGGTGTAAATTCTGCATGTAGGCTACTCCTTTTTTTTATATACTGTTTTTACGATAGAGAGAGACTAAGTAAAGGCCTCGGGCCCTCGGCATGTCCGAGCACATTACGGTGCAGCCGTGTGATTCATAGACGCCGCAGGTGTGCAGCGGAATGTGCTCTAGCATCGACGCACAGGTACCAACAAACACATCCCACATACTGTTATGCATTATTTGGACACCAGCCATGGTTATGAAATGGAAGATACATCCAGCACTTATCTAGTCACTGCCCCGTGGTTTTGCTCCGCGTCAGACAGTTTACTCAAGTTAGACAGAAGAAATGTGTGCAAAATATTTAAAAAGGTGTATAAATATTGTGCAATGTTGGCCACAAGGGGCAGGGCTGAATTCATGTCTGTTCATTTGAGTCCGTGTTTATTCACGTTCCTCAGAATGACATTCAAATATAATGGTGCACATTTTGCTGAAATGCTGCTCCTTTCAACAAAAGGGATTCCGTGGTGATGAATGCCTATATATATGCAAATACCCTACCCAAATATTTGAAACATTGCATAGCTCTTACACTGTCTCAACCGAGATTTTCCCTTTTAGATTTAGGATTTAGGCTTCTCTTTCACAACCTCAGAATTAAGTCCCGTTTTACATAACCTGTTTAATGCAGCAGAAATTTAGCTCTCACCCTCCTCCGCATGCATAGATCTCTCCGAAGTGTGAATGAATCATTTCAATAGTTGACTTCACATTACTTATTCAGGTCAGGCATCAGTCAGTGCCAAGGCTCATGAGTACAAAGGTCCAGGCGGGCAGCACCTCCCAGCATATAAACCTGGGACATATTAAAGCCCAAACGTAGTAGACAGTTAACTTGGGTGTTAATCCCCAGCTCTCTTCTGAACATATTGTACTTTTTTTTTGCATTTCAAAAAGGATCACAAAACAATTTATTGGCACACAGATTGTGTAGCAGCCTAAAATGTCTGCTCTACCTGCTTGAAGCAACAGGGCATGAAAGTGCACATGGCTATGAGGGGATGGGCAGAGAGCGATGTGCTCCTAGGAGCTCTGCAGGGGGAGGACTAAAATCAACAGCAACATTTCTGTAATGCTGGTTTCAACCACAAGGGGACTTTGTCACAAATTGAGGAATGGCCCTTTAATCTTGAATCACTTAAAATTGTACTGCCTCAGAATGCTGTATAGTACAATAAAAGAGAGAAACTTGTAACAATTTTAACAGTGTGGTTGGGGCAAACATTTTTGCCCCAGAAATGCTTGATAAGGGCATTAAGGGCCCAGCTTTACAGGGAACAATCCGTTGGCCCTTATTCGCACAGCAAGGCGTAGCTGTTTAACACAAAGGTGTGCCCGCTGACTTTGCATTCCACATCAGCTTGTGGTTTCCATCTCGCACCTGACCAATTTGCCTAATTCGTCAGCCATCACTCATAGTCATAGTGCATGCTGCCCATAGCGGTCTCTATTTTACACACAAACAATACAAGAAAACAAAACCTCAAGGAATTGGAAACACTAGGTACACTTTAGACAGAGTTCACACTACACAAAAGCAATGTTACGAACACGTTTGTTTTTATTTTTTATTGGAATACATAGTCCGCTGTACAGTTTGCAGATTCCAGAGATCCTACATGCAGAGTGTGCCAGCCATGGTAAAGTTAAAACATGCACAATGTATTTAATCTAAAACAGAAAAAAAAATAAAAGAAACACAGCCGCTCTGTCGGCCTGCTGTTGTCGAAACACGGGGCAGTAGAGCTCGTTACGAGAATCATAAATCATGACCCTTTTGATCTGATTTTAGTAAATTTTTTTGTGTCACCGCTATCGGTTTCCCTGTCTGTACAAACATGATCAACTAATAAACATACTGAATTGTAAAAAAAAAAGTTCCAACTCCTGGGTTTGATTGCACAGGTTTCAATTTCTTCTGTGTGTGTTAGAAAACATCCAGTTTTAATACTTATGTATCTAAATGGTGTGTGTGCGTCTCAAGGCCTGCACACTTCTTTCTTTGGCAGCACTTAAAAACCATACAGCACAGAAACCCTGATTTTTATGGGCGAAGTAAAATGGGGTAGCAAAGAGTGATGGATCCAGGACTGCACATGGTGAAGCGCTTAGCACAGCAGACCTGCTCCACTCGGATGAAACGCACATAGCTCTCATTCTTCAATGACTATGACATAACTATGCACACCCCCACCTCGGTCTTCCTCGCTGGCTCATAAACCGTCTCTCTCTCTCTGAGTATCATCATATCCCCAGGCCATGACAAATGTCTCATTAAAATAACCATCACAAAACGCAGGCAAAAGTACTCTCCAGGAGTGCAATAATGAGGAAGATGCATTATCTTGCAAAATAAATTGCATCATTTAAATCAAAGAGTACAAATCCTAAATATATTTCAATAATAAAGGCCCACTTTACAAAATTACAAGATTTTCCTTAAATAAAATCTATCGATACAGCTTCCAAAAATAAGACATCTTTTTGTTTAACAAAGAAAAGAAAAACATACATGGAAAGAAACAAAAAACAAACCTCAAATTATATATTTCCCCTTTATTTCAGTGTTAGAGACGGTGACAATGTTTCCCTGGAAACATTGTCACCGTCTCCATTTGTAAACTGGAAATATTGTGGAATGATTTTGGCACAAAGTTAGAAGGCTAAGACACAGGTGTATTAGGGTGCCATACCTCAAGAAATGAAATTGTTCAAAAGGACTTTCGCACACAATACCTTTCTCTATGTGGTGAGATGTTTTGTCTAAAATGTCTTTCTTTAGATAAATGTCAGTTTGGCTGGTGCAAAAGCATAATGACTTACACAAATGTCTGCAGGACAGTACATTCACCAAACAAATGTGAAAAGAAAAAAATAAACAATTCTGGGACATACAGAAATGAAAACAAGGCAACTTTTGACAAGGGGCGCTAAAGGAGCTTTTGACTAAGGGGGCTTTACTTGTTTGAGGTCTTAAAAGTTAAGTGCTGGTTAAGTGCAGATTACAGCCTACGCCACCCAATGACACCATAACCCTGGCTTTTACAATGGAGGTCTTTGAGGACAAAGTGCCAGCTCACTACCCGAGGGCCATTTCCGCCCAGCCTCTCCGATCTCCGCCAAGCACATTCTAGACTACTTTGTACAAAGAGAAAAAAAACAATGACCTGTGAATAACGGATGTTTATGCGTACACCACCGTAAGTTTAGAAGATTACTATTAACAAAAAACCTTGCTACCTAAAACACACCATCACATTCATGTTGTCTACAGCCATAAATTAAATGATCTGAGCCAAACGTTTTGTAATGCCACCAAAGAAGCCAACAAGCTCTGATTCAGCCGGGTCTTTTTAAGGGACGCATTAATTTTGTTTGTATTGTCGTGTGAAACCTGTAATGTCAACATTCGTGAGGCCCTAATCATTATAAAGAGATGGATAAGACCTGTATTATGTGGAACGCGTGGAATGTCCGGACCATGGTCTCAATATGATCTGGAGTTCAGCGTAGGGTCATGGCACACAGTGTCCAGCCAGGCAGCGGTGAACGGACAAGGATGTATAGTAGCTGCCACTGTGTTGTTAGTGTACTTTGGGGCCTTGTAAGGAAAAGCGGTAGACACGCATAACGGATGGATGGAGTTTCAGCGGTGCCCCTTAAAAAGCCCTGCTTTCTTTGAAAGCTGCCTCTGGTAGGTTACCCCCCTCAAACGCACATAAAACGTACAGTTTCCGACAGCTGCACGCTGTCCGGGACCTCCATTCAGAGACCCACTTCTGAAGCAAAGGGACCTTTCAGACCAGCAGATGTTCTGGAAGCTTTATGAGTTTTTGTGAAGAGGACAAGGTCAACTCAGCATGTACTGGCGACAGGAGAAGAAGAATCAATGTGTGTTTTAAAAGGGGCATGCAAAATGTAAGTCTTTCACACTTGTAGAGTGGATAAAGTAGCAAAAAAAAAAGGGGTTGGGATGGAAAATGACATGGTTGGCTTTTGTGAGGAACCGACAAATGAGACAATAAGTGAGGGGGCGGTTGTCAAAAAAGAAAAGAAAAAACACAAACACCACCACCGTGCGTGTCAGGAATTGCATCACCACATTGCTATATGAGCCGAAACCAAGGTGATGTCAGCCTCTAAATTAAACCCTTGAGCCACACAATACAAACATGCACGTGTACATGGGACACGCACAGACACTCAATCCCCTCTGTTCTTACTAGTCTTGACTACTTGGCGTTGACTAGCTAATCCCAGCCCAAGTGCCAAGGTGTTAACTACAGCCCTCACTGACATATTAACAACCCACGGACAACTGCTCTGTGTGTGTGCATGTCAGACACACTAGCGAGACTGGACACTCTATCTACCTCCATTTTGACCATTCCTAAAGTGGAGAGAGCCCTCTGTCAAGCCACCCCTCTTCTCCTACCCTGTATTTAGAAGGCCAGAGTCAAGAGGAAGAGACAGGATTAGACGCAGCCCTGACCTCTGGCCTTTCAGCTACCCGAGGGGTCATCCATCACAATCCGTATGCCAATAAAGTGTCTCTCTCACGCATATCGCCGGAAAAGGTAAAAGACTCGGATTGAGAAACATTTCCGTGATTGAGAGCGGCACTAGAAACAATAACAGAGAACATTCTCTCCACAAATATGTAGTACAAGGGGCTTGTGATCAAGTCTTGGCACACGAGCTCATAGTGGCTGTTCTGCGTTCGCTCTGAACATAATATCACAGATCCACCAGTGGCCGTGAAAAGGCCACATGGCAGTACTGAGAGTTTTCTGAAGCAGACTGCACCCTGGGACTTTCTGACTGGCATATCTGCGGTGCACTCGGCGTTCCTTTAAAAAGGGGTCCTTTGAAGCTGGGTTGGAAAGAAACGTTTCATATTTTGTTGTTGTTGAAAGTACTCTTCACTTCTATTGAAACACCACAACAACTTTCCACAGAGAGAGCCTGAAAATAAACAAAGATGAAACCTTCAAACTATTATCATTGTTTGACCATACTGTAACAGACTAACAACCATGACTGGTATTACTACTGCACTGGTTGAGACAGCGTACATCTCTTAACACAAGGCACTAATGTAGAATTATCTTGAAGAGTGGGGCAACAGGAGATAAAAAGCCTCATCAATAAGCAGTGACAGAATATGAAAAATGTACATATTGAATAAACAAAAACCCAGTTGGCAAAAAATGTATACCCTTAAATCCTAGTACTCAGACATGCCAATATAAAGTCATCACCTGCTATAAACATGGGGTTACAAGGTGCTGTACGATGAATGAGATAATTATGGAGTGTTTATTGATGGCATATAATGACTCGCTTTCCCACAAGGAGTAAACTGTATGGAGTCAGCCAGCCGACATCTTCAATAAAAAGAAAAACACGTCTACATACTGTATATAGAGAGCAATAAATACGACCGTTAGATGTTAGGGAGTGAAAAGCTGGCGGCTGGTGGAATACAGTGTTAGTGGCTGATGTATTGAGGTGAAACAGGCAGAGCGTTGAAACAGGATGTACATTAGCCTTCAAAATATCAGAAGTTGTTCGTCTAATTGTTCGAGTCCTAATATGTTTTCTGAACTGGTTATGTTGCACTAGATATCGCCAGATTAGGGAAATTGTGTAAATAGAAGGGGTCATCAAGCAATAGCCATTCTCTGCTGCATTCCAGTAGCAAACTGGCATCTCGTTTCCTCGATACGCCTTTATGTGGGGAGGCCAAACTTCTCATTTCCTTTTATGTTTTGGTGATCTGGTGATTCAGACATCCAGCAGGTGCCTGTTGATAGGCTTGTTTCTTTAGAGCAATCGGACAGAGCAAGACAATTATAAACGGTAACAAGGATGTGTTGAATTTCTGTTTTAATCTTTTAAACCTTTGTACCTTAGCAGCCTGTTTGATACTGGCCAATAACGAAATCTATTTGTATGGCACCCCCGAGGTTACTATGTCACCAACCAATGAGAGATAAGGGACATTCACCTGAAATACACCAACTAGAAATTGAGATTTGATATTTCAAAATAACACCTCTATAGAAAATAAAAAAGGATAGAAGTTGGGACGATTCGCACGGCGAATCCAGTCGCATACAAGTTGAAGTCTCTCACGGTTGAACGTCCATAAAAGGTCCAACTCTTTGTATCTTCCTATGACTGGGCAGATATACTATATTCACAGCAGCACTGGAAACACAAGAGAGATGTCACCCTTCGCCAGGCCAAGTTTGCTGGTGTTTCCAACACTTCAAACCTCCATTTCTGTCTTGGCTCTCTCAAAAACTGCATAACGTAGTACAGTAGCAACAGACATAAAATACAGCACCATGGGAATTGTAGTGTGGTTCCACATGATAAACGCCCCCCTCCCCCCCAATTCCTTCCTTTAACATATGTGCATTTCATTCCACTGAAGAGTGCAGACATTGCTTTTCTCGTCCCAATACAATTAGGGGCTAGGGGGAACATATGTAGATGAACAACAGGAAGCTAATTACTTTGAATTCATTCAAAATAATAATAATAATGTTAAAAATGGAAATAAACCATATGTAATAGTAATGGTCTAACAAATATAATACGCGTCTTCCTAAGATATTGCCAAACTCTCAAAAGCTGAGTGCATGCCGACTCATGTTTCTCAAAAGTGCTCCTCGCTTATTACTTAGAAACATGCAGCTGTCTCAAACATTTCAGACCCCACAATTAAGTACTGGTCAAGGTCACTGCATGCCAAGAACGCGGTGACATATGGGTTAAAAAAAAAAAAAAAAAAGAGAAGTGGATCCTATTATGAGCAAAACCTATGAAGAACTGCCGTTAATTTCAGCAAACAGGAATACAGTAAAAGAACATTTGTATTGTGGTACATGTGTTGCACTGTAATTCGCTCCCTGTTTTTGGTCACATTTAAGGTTAAGAAACACTATTTCGTAAAGAAGTCCACCAGAAAGTCACTCCTAGTGATGAGAAGAAGCAATGTCTGCATTGTATGGATGCTGGGATAACGGCAGAGCCAACTGAAAATGATACTTTTGACAGTGAAGGGAGTTGGTAAGGTGACCTACTTCCACGGAAAGTAGGTCACCCTCGAGTGTTTTCTCGAAGCCATCTCTCGTCCTCGGTCCCACCAAAACCCCATGCCGGTCATCCAGCCCGGGTATGCCAGCCCCTCCCTTGTCAAAACTCAGGATTACACTATAACACATCCAACGGAAGAAGCGGAAGAGGATACGTGGGCTGGCTGGCTGGCGGGGCGCCCCCCGGAGCACGGCGCAGGCACTGCGTTTCCGGGGGACAAAGGATGTTACAGATAAGAAGGGTTGTCCAAGTCTCTGTGTATGCCCAGGGTCGCCCAAACCCAAGGGCGTGTAGCTTTGTATGACGGAAACAGCTTTTATTTTATTTGTTTTTTTTCCTTAAATATCTTGGCTAGCTGTATCAGCAGGTGCTGTGAGATGGAGGCGGGTGGAGTCCAAGGTTCGAGCCCTCCTTGAGCATTCACGAGATTGAGTGCTGTGGAAAAGAGAAAAAGAACAAAAAGTCCCACTTCAAAGATTTTTCAAGGCTTCTGCACAAAGTATAGATGTGTAGACCTGCTCTACCCCCCGCACCACTGCCACCTCACTTGCACTTGCGTACTGTAGGTCTCGCCAACCAAAATGCCCTAAACTCTAAAGCGCTACACTGTCTCTTTAATGAGAGCTGACATCATGCGGATGGGTGTAATTAAAATCCGCTTCCTTTAATTAACGCTCAGAGGAGCTTTAGTCTGGTCAGAAGGCAGCAACAGGATGGCTGACGAGAGAGATAGATATAGATAGAGGTAGATAGAGGTAGATATATAGACAGATAGATCCCTCCTCCTCTACCTGGACGTCCTTGGACCTCGGCTGGTCTAGTGGTGTTCAGATGGGCGCTGACTCCAAGACCTACTCCCCAGTCCGCTTCGCCCCTCGGCGCGGCCCACAGAGCTGCTCTGACCCCTGGCAGACCACGGCTCTCCTCTGGAGGAGCCCCCCGGCGCCCTGGACCCCCGGTCGTAGGAGCTCCCCGGGTGGTGGGCGTCGCCGCTGGGGGCGTGGCGTCTCCAGGACACCGGGCTTTGACTGAGGGTGGGGCTGGGCTCTGTGCTCTCAGCCTACAAGGTGTGGGGGTGGAGTGGTAGAGAGAGAGAGAGAGAGAGAGAGTTACAGTGTGCATGTGGTGGAATTTTTACATTCTGTCCACCGCTTACTTTAGAATTAGAATTGGGGGGTTGATTAACATGAATATTATATTTTTAAAGTGATAACATTATTGTGAATTGAAAACCTTAAACCTATCCCTGCAAGTACAGTCAAGGTCAGATTATTTGATTTACGCAGCATTTCGTAGTTTTATTGAGGAGCACTGGGCAATTTGGGCAGTGTTGGGCTTTGTTTGGTAGAGTAGTGTATTATTGGAATTAGATACATGCTCTTTATTTTAACTGGTGTGTGACGAGGAAAATCTGCCATGTGGATTTCTGCCAGAGGAAAAATTCCCCAACCAAAACCCCCAAACATACCCCAAGCTGAGAGATTTATCATTTGGTGGGCTGACTAGCAAACAAACCTCAGGTTACTGGCCTGTGGAGGCTACAGTGGCGCGTCCCCTCATAACCTCAGTGACCCTGCGCTACGAAAGCGAGAGTTACGATGACGATGCAGTTCTAAAACACACAGAAACGGCACTCTGCTCCTGTAATTTCAACTTTCAAAAAAACAAAAAAACAAAAAAACAACACCACCATAATTAGTGACAGTTGGTGGCTTGCAGTTAGCTTCTGATGTCAGTTTTAGAATGCAGTCTGGCTAATTGGCTTTAATGGAGCCCTGCTGGACTGCCTTCCTCCGTCTCCAGGGGCAACAGACAGGAAATCAGTCACACCGCCAAATGGGCGGGGTCAGTGGAGTCACTTCCCGCATAGTCACTAGGGTGAGGAAACCGTAGGGGAGTGCATTCTCCTTATTTGGTAAGCAACCAGCACGAGGGGCTATCCACCAAAATGCCCTGTTATGTGGGCCTATCTACTGCACTACTCTGTAGACTGGGCAGCTAATAGATAGCAGGTGTACTTTGTGATACACATCTTAACAAGTCTGTCTCTCTCCGTGTCTCTCATCCGACTTCAAAATATATAGATATAGAAAGATTGTAGAAAATAATTACCATTGCGCATTAACGAAGCCCAAAATCACACTACATAAGATTGCCCCCTCGCCAAGTAGTTTTGTGTCATGGCAAGTTCTTTCCTCCATTTTATTGAGCATTAACTTGAGAAAATATGCGAGCTGGAGGAACGCGGAACTGTAATAAATGTTATTAGGTAATTTCATATCCCACACGAGCAGAGGAAATCTGTGGGGAGTGCTGGGTTCTGCAGTGGTACAGCGTTCATGAGAGATCTGCCTGCTTTACAATACTTCTTGATGGGAAAGGCTGTTATTTGCACCTTCTTGATTTTCAGAGCATTTGGTGAGAAATTTTGAGTTCATTTCTTTAAGAATTCCAGGCAGGAAACCGAACAGGCCAGGGCAGTTAACATCCAAGACAACACAACCAACATGTCACAGGCTGCATAGAACAAGCTATAGCCCTGCTTTAAATCCTCCTCTCCTTGGTCTCATTTCAAATTTCTCTGAACTATCTTGTATTGTCTAGCAAAAACTTAAGCACCTCTCGCAAGGCTTGTGAAACCGCAAGATGACAGATTTCAGAGTTTTCACACACAACATTGTATGAAATTTATGTTACAAGAATTTGATTTGTCAAGGTGAAGATTTCTTTAACGGTGGTTAAACGCCAGAATGGTGTTTCAGACTGGGGTTTCAGCCTGCTAGCAGCCGGCCAACTTCAACTGCTGCGCAGATCGTTTTTCCACAAGGATTTTCTTTTCAGGTCACATCAGGTGAACAGTAACCCAAAGTACAACTGTAATTCCATGTTTCACCTTGTTGCCACTGGTTTTTGACTCAACAAAGGATGTTTTGGTATCTCTCCCATAGGCTGTACCAACCCCGCTATCCCATGCCAAAAATAAGTTTGCGGCCCATTCATCCACAGGCCGAGACGGTGTAGCCCTCACAGAGGTGAGGAGAGACTGCTACAATAAGTAAATAGTCTGCCCAAACAGTATTACTCCTATTTGAATTGGACTCTGACCATATCCCATGTGCTTTTTCTCTGGTCAATGCGGCCATTGTCGGAAACCTAAAACATGCACAACTGTGGTTCCAGGAGAGAATGAGGTGCTGATAGTCAAAAAGCAGCAATTTATTTAAAACAAACAAGATATGTGATGATACAATCACATTGGCCTCTACGGAAAGGGTCAGACAAATGACAACATGATAATGTATTTATAAGGGAAAACCGAAAGATAATCAATAGTTTGGGGTCACTATAGGGCAGTTAAAGGAATTAGGAGTGTTTTTTCCTTCTGAATGACTATTGTTTGAGAGTCTTTTGGTCTAACTTGATTTTGGTCTGTCCAGCTCTCATCGCTGAAATATACCGGGGAGCTTCTGCCACGGTTGGTCACAAATACATACGAGGGGCAAGTACAGCGCCATATATGTCAGAGGGAAATGTAAGTATAGGACTGGTTCCACCACATTATTTTCTGCTTTTTCATCAGTTATCCCAACTTCTTATTATTTCATGGTGTTAAGCGAGGTGACAATTGACTGGGATGCATTTTGTACAACATTAATTGATGGTGGCAACAATCTGATAACATAAACTGTCTAGCACTATGTGCTTAGCCAACAGGTCAAAGAGTGTACCCTTAATAGGCCAGGGGTCCACTAGAAAACAGACGAGTATGGATAACCAATGAGAGAAATGTCAATTCAATGTTAAGAAATTGACGAATTGACAAATGGGATGGAGGAATAATAATCAGTTGGCCAGCGCTCCAGCTCACTGCTGGAGAAGCACTTGAGAGAGCCCGTCCCGGGGCCCAATTCCTGAAAACCAGCCCATAGTCCATCTGTAAGCACGACTGCGGAGGGTGATTGATGAGACACTGGGACAGTAAGGCAGGAACACTAGACTAGGGTGGGAGGAGTGTTTGCCTCTGTATGTGTATATACTGTGACTTAGGCACTGGAGTGTAATATGGGTAATATGGCAAGGAGCCACAGTCATAACAGCTCTGAGGACATGTTAAAGCCATGTTATTTATATGATCACTTGCCAGGCTGAGAACGAGAGGCCCCATCTGTAGGCTCGGCTCGTTGTTTGCTATAGACTGGTGCATGCGTGTCATGTGTACAGTAGGGGGCCGTTATGACTGTTAACTATCCAAACCAGTGGTGGCTGTGAGCAGTGTGTAGATGGTGTAAAACAACACACAGCGCAACAGAACCTGTGAAGCTACAACAACAACAACAATGAACCCTTGGAACCCTGATGCAAAGCTTTTGTTCTGGAACATAGCCCTGACCCTGTGACCCCCTGATGGCCAGGTCATGACATGCTACTGACCCTTCCACCACGCTACTATGTAAAAGGAGGCCCCTGCAAAGATAACCAAGCCACAGCAGCGACAAAAACAACATTCTAGTATGCTGACCGTGGGTACAAAAATACCACACAGGTGCAAACAGCTAAGAATATGATCCTGTTCCAAACACAAACATTACTGGGTGTATTTTCTCTAATGAATAAATACATGTGTTTTTCACTAGTTGTTATTTAATTCTTTTCTACTTCTAATAAATGTACACGTCATTCAAATAATAGGTCACAACTCCTGCTTACACAAGGAAGTCAAAACAATGCAACAGCAAATAAAAAGGTGAAAATGTAAATCAAATCACTTCCCCAAGTGACAAAACAAGCGCCCTTTTATTAGTGGGAAAATGTAGTATAAACTCTAATCTACTGAAATCTTAATCAAGTTGTCCTTAAAAAGAAAACAAGATCTGACGGAAGATGGATGATAAAGAGTACAGGGCACTGTGCGCGCATACGTGTGCGCGTACGCGTACGCGTGCGCGTGTTTAAAATTAATTCATCATAACAGTGGCTGGGATCTTAACCAGAGCCCCAGGCCCTCTCAGTTTGTCAAGCTAACAGCGTGATGTGTTTGTAACTACGTAGCCCAGTGTGTTTGTGTTTCTAGGACCCTTTGACGGAACCTTAAACACCAATTGACACACAAGTTATTGCAGGAGCTCATTTGTAGCTTTCACCTCATCTTTCTCACATCTCGTTTAACCTTTTGCACTCAGCCGAAAGTAGCACATACAGGGGCAAGTACTGTATGCATACGCATTGAAAAACATTGGCAGGGTTGTGTTGCCAGCAAAAGCAGCTAAAGCAGTATCCTTGTGGATACAAAAATAGAAATGTGCCATCATTAGTTTTACTAGATAGAGTAGTTCAGGGCCCACACAAATATCAAGGTGCCTTTGAATAATGGCCATCTTCATACATGGGCGTGTGGAATAGCAACGCACAGACAGTAATGCACTGGCATGCTATAATACAAGCAAGCTATTTTCTTCTCCTTGAGGTTTTCCTAAACTTCTTTTCTCCCCGTTGAGGTATTTTTTTTTCTTTTCCATCTTCCCTTTTTTTGTCCCACCCTTTCTTCTTTGTGCTTACTATAGGGCAGTGGGGTTGGGGCCTGCAGAACTGCTGCGCTAAGCTCCAAGTTCCCGGCGTCAGGAGAGAAACACACACACACCCACACACACACAAACACACACACAGCTCTCACCAGGAGCTAAGCCCTGCGGCTGTGCTTTACTGGACTCTTATCTTCAAGACAAAACTATTTGCAGAATAAGCCTGAGAAAACCTTTGCAGCGAATGGTTTTCATCCGCTGCTCGGAGTGCAGTGACAGTTAGGCTTGCCCGTGAGCTCAGCTGCTCCTCCACGGTGTGCGTGCAATTCAACAGCATTTTACAATTACAATTCAGTCATTTAGCGGACGCTTTTCTCCAAAGCGACTTACAATGAGTACAAATACAAATGCATTACAATGAGCAGCTATGGGGGTAGTCATTTTGCGCACGGATGCTTACAAGTAGATCAACTCCAGCGCTTACACCCATGACCTTTCTACTGGGAGTCGAACACCTAGACCACTAGACCATCTTCTGACACTGTACCTTTTCAAAAAGTATTTAAGCTGTCCTTGATGTGAGCCTATTCTGCATTGAAACACATCTGTAAGACATGTTACCAAAATCTGCAGTAAAAATAGATGCAGAACATCCCACATTTACTTGCTAACCGTACGCAGTAGTTTAATAGGGAACGGCAAGCTCCAGATGTGATTATTTAGGACTTTATATGACATATTACATTATGAAAATAATGTTCAGTGCTAGGAAATATCAGTTGCTTTAATAGTGCCAAATACTTTGTGTATCTACACAGCGAGAAATGGAATCACATTTGCAACTCATTTGCAGAGTCTTTTTGTATTATCTTACTTTTTTTGTTGAAAGATTAAATATAAAAGTCAGTAAGTTTCCAGCTAGCAGCTGCAGACTTGACACTGTTCAAATTCTTTGTCTTAACAAAGCATCCAAAAGGTCATCTTTAAAGCCAGATAACAAAATTGAATTGTCTTTCTCCTTTTCATTGTCAAGGTAGTAGCCCAGGACTTCCCGTTTAAACGAACTGTCTGATCTAATCCTTGTCAACCATACACAACATACTGCCTATCAAACTTTATAGACGTTACGACAAATAAAAAGAGTAGAACCTTTCAATATATAGTACCAGTCAAAAGTACTGTACTTACCATGGAGTGTGGGTAGGACCGGCCCCAAGATTGAGATGTGACTGGTTCGTGAAGGACTGTCCTCCCAAGCCCTCCTGCCTCTGTGCCAGAAGACTGGGCACTCTTAGTCCGACGGACACTCGGTTCCTGAATTTCTCTGGTGCTGGTAACAATGCTGTTGATGTTACGCATGTATATCTGGAATGGGGACAGAAGGAGGAGAAGTTAATTCGGATATTTCATTGTTGAACACTGCATATTTACTCCTATTTATCGTTTTCCAGGGTTCTGCATTAATTCATGTCACTCATTCGTGCACTTACCCTCCTACACGCATTTAAGTTAGGGTCATTCCATTTTCCAACTGTCATTTGGGACAGATTTTTTCTTCGAGATGAACATTCTGTTTCATTTGGTGTTGCACTTTAATTTAAAACACTTTTTTTCTTCCAAAAGCCCTAACTTAATTGGCTACCTGATTGGGAGTGGGAAGATAGGTCAGGGAGATGGTTACAATCCAGAAATGATGTCACACCTAGAGCCAAATCTGAACGGCTTGATTTACTTTAGGCTAAATGACATTGATGACATTGATGTTACACAGATTTCAATCTTAGTCCTGCTCTTTTGGGTCCCTTCAGACCACCCAACTGACTACAAAATGGAAAAAAGTTGAACTTTCCAGCTGGCGCCTAATCCAGACCAGTGCATTTCATATCATGCCTTCATTAACTCCCTTACCTCAGCAGGTGACCGTTTAGATCCCTTCTGTGCGGTTGCATTCCCACCAGCTCCAGTTAGGCTGTTCACCGTCTCCTCTGTGTCCAGCACGGTAGTCGCCCGATACGCTCTCCACGTGGTCGCACTTTCGGCCTCGTCCTCTGACCCACCGTCCGTCCCAGTCCTCTGTCCCGCTCTCCCTAGACCGCCCATCTCGTCCACTGAGGCGGCGCCCCGGTTCCTCCAGGTACTTCTCACCGTCACGTTCCTCATCTCCGGCAAGTTGTCGTCGTGGCCGTAGGTTTGACTCCTCCAGCTGGTGACCGTGGTCGTGCTGCTGCTGCTGCTCTCGAAGCCCGACTCCGCGTCGTTGGTGGCGTCTGCGGCGCCTGTGTCCGGAGACTGCAGGTTGAAGCTGCTACGCTGGGAGCAGAGGTGACTGGCAGTGGATTCCACTCGGCAGGTCTCTTCGGGCCCGCAGTCCTGGTCCTGGCAGGGCCGCAGGGTAATGTCACTCTTGGGAATAGAGATTTCATATGGGATGGATATACTGCCACGGTGCTCACTGGTGGGACCTGCCAATAAACCACGGCAAATCACATTTTATCTTGGCAAAACATTTGATAACAGAAACACATTGAGAGCAATACAACATGTTCTGCAATGCTGAATCAAGGTCCATCTATACAACACATTATGTTCGATGTTTAAAAGCCTGAAGATTCAATGCTCTTACAATTAGTAGATGTTTAAAGGTAATACAAAAAGGAAAGAAATACCCACCTATGAGGATGTTACTGGTGGAAGTGTGGCGTTCTTTGACTGGCATAGGTTCACTGGAAATACTACTACTGCGACTGCTGGTTCTGGAAGAGCTTGGGTCATTGGGGTAGATGGTTATACTACTGGTCACGACTGGTTTGGTTGATATTTTGGGTTTACCGTTTGCAGCCAAGGGTTCCGACATCATCACTTCCTTCCGATCTATCTCGACAATAGCAGGTTTGATGACGGCCTTTGACCTCAGTGCCTCCCGTGGGCTGAAAACACGCCGGATCTCAATCCCCGACATTGAATGCAGGGGCTCCTGGGACCCTCCCTCGGCTAGCAGTGGTTTGCTATGGAGCTCTTCATCAAATGAGCTTCTGGTGGATGAACCCTCTGAATGAGAATCATGTCCACGGGAGTATCTAGGATACTTGGGGTTTGGAATCCTACTGCTTAGAGTGGTGGCAGCCACCTCAGTCACAGGTTCTGGTTCAGAGGGTCTTGAACCGATGGATTCTGTTTCAGAAGCTGAGGAATGACCTTCTGACCCTTGGTCACTGGGTAACACTGGACTGACATGGGGCCGGTAGTCAGCGTAGGATCCGTTGGCTTTAGAGAGATTGGAGGAAGAAACAGGGACAGCTACAACGCCCTGTACCCAGTCCAGTGATTCTTGATCCGAGGCAGGTGCTGTGCCCTTCTCCTGTGAGAGGACACTGTTGACTTTACTTGTGCTCTCAGGCACCACATCAGAGTTGTTTGATTCACTATCGCTGCCCATGTACAATTTTGAAAACTTGTCAACTCTGCCCTTTTTGTTCTCTACATCAGTTGATTTCTGAACTGCCTTCCAAGGCTTCTGGTCATTAGCTGCTGGAGGGTAGCGGCTCAGGACGGAGGCTTTCTTGTTATCACAGGAGGAAGTATTTACAGAACTGTGAGGGGTGCCTCGAACCTTCTCCTCGGTTCCTCTTACTCCATTATCCGACATAGTGGATGTAGCTGTGGTTTTTGGGGTCCGTTTGCTCTTGTGAGCAGGACTGAGGGCTCGCCTTACCGTCTTGGGAGAGCTTTCCTCTGAGTGGGTCAGCTCTTTGTTCCTCAGCTTGGTCTCTCTCTTGTGCTGAGGTGACAGCTCCCTCATCCTATGTTTTGGAGAGCTCGGCTCTGAGGCGGCGATGCTTCTGTATTTTGGCTTCTCCTGCCTGAAACCTCCCCTCACATTAATCTCTTCATTCTCAGCCTTGCCATTCTCCAGGATATTTCCGGGGCTGTTGGAGCACATGTTCACTGTTCCATTACCGTGGTTGTCCCCATTGCCAGGTCCATTTCCTCCAATTCCTCCATTCCCAAATAGTTGCATCCTCAGCTGTTCCAATTGCTCGTTGAGTTGGCGGGCCCGAGTCCGTTCAAGCTGGAACTTTTCCTGTAGTTCTCCGTTACGAGACTCTGAGTTTTTCAGGTCCTCTTCAACTATCTCCAGCTGCTTCAGGCGGTTCTTCAGCCTCTCTACCTCCAGGGTCAGCTCCTTCACTTTGTTGTCTTCTTCCGGTGGGCCTTCAAGGCTGTTCTTCTCATTTTCTGATTTGTTCCTAAGGCTGTAGTCCAGGTTTTCAAGGCTCTTCTTGCGTCCCGTCAGCTTGCCAGTGAGAAGGCCTGTAGAGGTAAGCTCATCTTCGATACGTGATCTCATGTAATCGGCACGACTGGGATCTGACGCTGTACCGAGGCGGCTCTTTTGGCGCTCCAGTTTTTCTGTCAGTTTCAGAATTATCTTCTCATCCTCCCTCTGTTTCTCTTGTAGCCTCTTACGCTCACTTACAAAGGCTTGGGTGAACCCTTTGAGTTTCTCCAACTCCGCACCGAGGGCCTGTTCAGCCCAGTCCAGCTTTGTCTCAGACCCCTCCACCTCTTTCATACGGCCCTTGAGGGCTTCCAACTCAGTGGAGAGCTTCTTGGTCAGGTTCTTTTCCTCATTGAGGCTGAGACACAACTGGCTGCAATCAGACTTACTCTTCCCAAAGGCCTCTTCCAGTTTCTCCAGTTCTGCCATCCTCTGCTGAAGACGCTCAATCTCAGTCTTCAGCTCCTTAGTGAGGTTCTCCTCCTCTTCCAGTTTCTCTCTCACAGTGCGGCAGAGGTCTTCGGCCTTGCGCACCTCCTCGTCCTTGCCCTGGATTTTCAGAAGCCGTTTCCTCAGAGCCTCCACATCCCCGAGCAGTGAGGAGTTGCTGCCCTCTGCCTGGATTATCTTGTCCTGTGGAAGACAACTGGCTGTTAAATAAGCACCCATTATCCTTGTTATTTGTCAATTTCATTCAATACTTCCAGATAATTCCATTTATTTCCTCCTGGGTGTCATTTTCCTGTTTTATTCCTACTGATATACTTCGATCAATTAATCAATTGCATCATCAATAGTAATTTCAGTCCAGTTGGACTTCATTATCGTAAGTAGGACTGTAATGTTATAGTGACTAGTTCTCAACTAGTCTAACCTCAGGACCCACATTGTCCTTGGTCATCAAGTCACGACCCAAAAATAATTTAAGATCCGAACCATTATAATTTATTTCACAAAACAATTTGTGCAGTAGTCCCCAACAGTAATCAAAGCCCCTTTAAAAATAAAAGCGCACCATCAGAAGTTCGGTAAACTTATAGAAATAAAATGTTGACTTTTTGACGGAGCCGAAGCACCTGTCCGCGACCTACTCCACATCCGCTCGCGACCCACTTTTGGGTCGGGACCCACCAGTTTAGAACCACTGTACAACATTAAAAGGGCATGCTACCGGTACGGACCTGCAGGTCTAGCAGCTCGTCCTCAGACTTCTGGAGCTTCTTTGTGGCCTCCTCCAGCTCATCCAGCCTCCGGCCGAGACTCTGCAGCTTGTGCCGCAGATGGCGATTCGTCATGTCCTTGTGATCAGACATGACCACACTGTGTGTTTGTAGTATATCTCGCCCTGTTTTCCTCTGTTTTCACGTGGGTGGAGTTATTTGATGACAATGTTTCGGGAGGTCCACATTTGTGTCTTTTGGGTTGGCTTTAGTAATGTTGAGTGAGATAATGTAAATGTTCTCAATGAGGCCTTCCTCAGCAAATGGGGCCGATTTCTTTTCTTCAGGTAGACGTTTCTTTATAATGGCGCGTAGCAGGGCTAGCCGTCATCTGCAAGAGGAACAGAGGAAATCGTTACTTGTCATCACTGGATAGCAACCGACAGTCTTGTGTTCTCAACAGGCTGCTAAGTAGAAAAACACGATGGTACAACATGTGAAACATTCAATGCAATGCTCACCACTGATGTACCACTGCAGCCGTACTAAATAACGTTTGCTGAGGTGTAAAAAGCCCAGAGGAAGGCAAAAGAGATGGAAGGAATGCAGGAGAGAGAGAGAGAGAATCCAGCACACTCAGCATATGATTTCACAGTTCTGCCCGATTAATGCAACACAAACCATAAGAGAGGGCTAGAGCTGTCCAAACAACCGAGGGCTACACACACACACACACACACACACACACCTTAGCAGATGAGTGGTAGGGAAGATTAGAGGCACATTTATACAATCAAATCATTCACAATTCTTTGTCTCGCTCCAAAATATTCACTCTGAAGTGCTCACAAATAATAGTTTTCCCATGTGCAGACCTGTTCAGACCATATGAATAATAATAATGCATTATTATTCCACTTTATTATTCCACACACACTCTTCCCCATGACAACAGCTACATCATGGGCCCGTCACAACACAACCCCTTTCCTGGTCCATGGGGAGAGCGGTAAGGTTGCAACAGACCCATTTTACATAGCTTTGTGGTTAAAGCTATATCCTATTAATAGTAGAATTGGTCATGGAGCTCTAAATCAAAGCCGTGTTCTACATCACTGATATACTGTAAATACCGGTCATGGCAAGGGTGGAATACAAGATCCTTTCAGCAGCAGATAAGATAAACGTGCCAGCCGCTCAACACAAAATCACGTTCCCCCTGTACACCCAGCAGGTCTTTGTGATGGGAACACAGGCCATTAGCACACAGCCTGGCTATCAGCATGGCTTCTGAAAATCCAAGCAGTGCTCCCTTTGTCTCATGAATGATTTAGGTCCCGGGGCTATTACCTCGGTGGTATCTAAATCCACCGCCATTGTTCCACCTTCCCCCACTGTCCATGTGGGGATATCGACCATAGGGGAAGACACAAAATCAGTTATCGACCCCCAGGCAGTAAGATACACCTCTATACAGACATGAGCAAGGGCGACACTTTCTAAAACAAAGAACCCATAGACACAAACGGCACTGTAGCTAGTAGACATATCAGCCCATCATTCGGTAGGGGGAGTAGAGAGGAGTGAAAGCCATTCAGCACTTGCAGGAGAGACATGTGCCCCTGGAGTTTCAAACCAAAAACAACACTGTTTTTGTAATACTTGTTTCATCCACAAAGGTGCGTCCCTTTAAATGAGTTCAAGTAGAGTTAAGATTAGCCTGCATGCAGGCTGTGATGTGGTTAGTACACTTACTTGAGCCTACATCTTTTCATCTCATGAACTATGTGTTTGTGGTCTAGTGAGTCCTAGAAGGTAAAGCTTGCCATCAATGTTTATTTTAGTACAGCTTCATGCGCTTTCTATCTTTTCATTTGATGTAAGTCTCTTTACCCCTCTGCCCACAATTCATTAAAAGTCTTGTTCAACACAAACTGAGGCAATAAGCTTCAAGAGTCAATATGGCAATAATTATTTCATAAACATAAAAAACACAACACAAAATTAAAAGCACTTTGCTGTCTCGTTTTAATTATGTTCTACTTTCATGAGGTCTGGTGGTTTGGTGCCCGTCCACGGGGGAACTACATGACTTAGGCAAAATATAGAGAAAAGAAAAGAAAAAATGGTCGAGCTGTACGTAAAGAAAAATGCTTGTCTAGCGGTCCAGTTGGGAGCCAAAACACCTTTGTCAATAAAAGGATATTGTCTTGCGTCAGCTGTGCCCAGCTGTTGCTTGTTAAATGAAGTGTAGACCAATTTATCTCCGTTGTCTCTCATAAAGCTGAGGTGGTCTCTGTCATAACCTGCCTTGACTGATTCTAATCCAGCAGAGTAAAATGCTATCAAACATTCCAATTTAAATACATCTAAAAAGCACAGGCGGCTTTGCTGGCACAAGACATTTCAATAACTTCAGCTGTATTCTTCATGATAGATTGTTAAGCAGCACAAGGAGTTCTGGGAAAATGTACCTTCTGAATGTCTAAAAATATACAACAGTATAATCTTCAAACTGAAAAAATCCCGAACAGCTTTAAACAAAAAAAAAAAAGAAAACCTCCTGGGCAACTGCGAATGATTATATCGACTTCTAATTCTGTTCCAGGAAACAGGTGTAGCTTTTTAACGACTGAATTCGTCGTAGGATGGAACCTTGTACTTGGTCAGTAATGGCACTCGCTGGGCCCAGCTACTTCTGTCTTGGCAGCCTGCCTCTCTATCTGTCTCTTCCCCCTTTCTTTCTGTGCCAGCTCTTTACCTCCCCTCATTTCATTCGCTCTCCCTCGTTCCAACCTTCTCAGACAGGCACAGCAGCACGGCCAAGCAGGCGATTTCGGGGGGCCGGAGGTGCGTGCAAAGCTTCTCTGACATGGGCCGGCCTCTGCCAAACCAATCAACATACCTGATTCACTTATCACAGGGCTGCCCGCGCCTCATTAGCTTCATTCAGGATGGGATGGGAGGGGTTTGGAGAGACGGAGCGCGAGAGGGGGAGAGGGGGAGAGGGGGAGAGGAATAACGGGAAAGCAGCAGTAAGCGGAGGTGTCATGTTGGGGTAGAGAGAGGTAGGGAAGAAGGAAAGGACCCAAGGAGAGGAGAGATGGCGTTTATGATAATGTATGGCCCACAGCTGAGATTACACCCAGAGATTGTCTTCGTAACCATGGTGCCAAACCAGGAGGTATGGAGCCATTTGACAGGATAGGAGGTATTTGGAATTCTGCCCAAGTTGAACATGATGTTTGCTTTTGTTTGTCAATTACGGAAAAACAAGGGGGGCGGGTGGGGGGTAGGGGCCGTGAGGCGGGAAAACGGAGCCCTTTTAACCAGGAACATTCCTGAATGACTAACAAGGTCACTGCCAAGCCCAGTCTGCCTTGCCAACCCCTAACCTAGTTACTGCATGTATCTTCATATTCAGGAGACTTTAACCATTAACAGACAGACTTTTTTTTTTTTTTTTTATTTTTTAAATAGCATTTACCGCCTCAAGGCAAATGTAGACATTTAGCCAGTTAAGTTGTAAGATTTATACATTTGATTCAAAAGCCACTTCTTTTGTTGCATGGTGTGTGGGAACCCACATCTGGCTGGGACCTAAAAGTGTCAAACATGATATCTGGCCCGTGACGCGTCGCCCAAACCCCACTCCTTTTTGAATCCCAATTCAGTGCTCACTATAAAAACATGGACACCGAAAAATGCATCAACTGCACCACGAATGGCACCTTCCACTTTCTGTAATGTTGAGAGGAAGTCCCTCACTCGACCTTCCTCTACACTTTCGGTTACCGTCTCTGAAGACAAGAAGGTGGTAAAAACCATGGTGTGGAAGGCTGGCGGTCAGGGGAAATAGATAGAAAGTCGGTTGGACCTCAGAAAGGCAGATTCTCCGCAGGAGTCCATAAACAGACGCAGAGGAAGGACGCAGAGCGGAAGGGGTAGCTGGAAGTACATTGGAGTAGAGATAGCAGCTAGTAGCTAGCAGCTAGCGGTTGATTAGCTCACGCTCTGAATGCCATGCGTCTGCTCCTGGTCAGCTAAGCTAAGAGAACGAGTCAGGTAAACGAAAGAATTGAAGTCAAAATGATGAATTGTATAGTAGAAAAGAAGAAGGAAACGAGGGAAAGAAAGAGGGGCCAACAATACCAAAAGGGTTTGGAAGTAAATCTGTGCTGAAGAGTTCTCTTCTGAACACACACACACACACACACACACACACACACACACACACACACACACACACACACACACACACACACACA
>JAOEHI010024066.1:0-26590 GCA_025447815.1 Percopsis transmontana
AGACCCCCCAAGACCCCCCCTGGCGCCGCCGGTGCCTGTGACCCCCCACTACAAAAAAAAAAGACTCCTCAATAGCTTTATAGTGCCCCCGACTCCTCCACATCACTGTTTACATTATGAAAGTGTGGCTATAGGTAAAAAATGATTAAACCAGTGATAGTAGTAGTAAACTTTATTACAGACTCAAGGTCCAAATCTTACCCACAACAATACATAAATACATATCCACAAACACACATGAATACATACATTCTTACACATAAAAAATGTCATAGTAAATCATGGTAGAAAAATGAAAAGTATAAAATTATTTTAAAAGAAAAATCATTTTTCTACCAGGAGACAATTATACTAGTGTTTCCACATACGGGATTGGTAGCGTGTAGTACTTAGCCGTATGTTAGTTAAGCCCAATATTATTTCATTTTGTGACCCATTAAGCCGGCACATGAATTTAAACATTAGGTTTCTTAAAACAGCATGAAAGGTCCTTTATCTTGCCGCCACAAACATCTCACTTGCACTACACCACCTTGGTCTTATATTCTCATTGCGTCATTATATGCTACTTTGAATTTCAATAGACTTGCCTTTCTATAATTTGACCACAAGTGCGCAGTACAGAACGGTGTGCAATATGCTTTAAACGGAGATATCTTTACACCAACCGTACATGCCCTAAATACGTAAGAGAATATTGGCTTGTGCATACATCATGCGACATTGCCTATAAATATCTTCATCATCTGATGAATGATAGACAATATGTACAAAGATTAAAGGAGAAAGCAATAAGTAGTAAGCCCAGCCAGCTGTATATTAAACATCTAACCACTGCTGACAGGCCGATGGCGTCAAGGCGTGTTGACTAACTAGTTGCCAGAACCTACGCTGCCCTTGCATTGGTGCATTATTAAGCCCAGACTGCAGGTACGCCAGCAGAAAGAACAGGTCAGAATGGATAAATGAGCTGACACTCAAGACAATCGTTTTCAAATTGAATAAAAGGGAGCAGAAATTGTGATATAAAATGAAGGGTGAGGGGAGGGCAAAAATAAGAGCAAAAGAAAATATGACCTAATCTGTACAGAAAGAAAACAGAGGTAGGTTGAACAGAGATGTGAATAAAATGAATTGAGATTTAACTTCAAAATTGGAAAATGGAATATCGTGTTTTACTTCAAAAACAGAGCATAGACTAAACAATAAACCTCATATTTACCCCTATATCGACAAGGGCACAAATGACGTACATTTACTGTATTTTTAAACTACAGACTTACCATCCCCACATGCAAAGAAGAACATACAAAGTCAAAGTGCTTAAACCTACAAAGTCAAAAAGGAAATGCTTAAACCTACAAAGTCAAAGAGGAATTCAAATGCGTGTTAAAAAACCTGGGACCGTATTAGAGTACAAAGATTTTCTCACCAAGACCAAATCAAACATGCGGGTATAAGCAG
Organism: Percopsis transmontana; assembly: GCA_025447815.1. Lineage (NCBI taxonomy): Eukaryota > Metazoa > Chordata > Actinopteri > Percopsiformes > Percopsidae > Percopsis > Percopsis transmontana. Next base: position 1,465 of record JAOEHI010024066.1, read on the forward strand.
AGTTTTAGATATACTGTATTTATTCACAGAGCTTATATTGTAGGAGTATTTTGTTATTGTGATCAGTTATGATGTCTAGGGTAGTTAAACACTGTAAACGTCATTATTTGACATTTTGTTATGCTAGAATGTGGAGTCTGAAAACTGGAGCTGCGTGGCAAGTGAGACTGGGGTAAGTGGCTTTATAGCAAAGCAAAATTTGTTGTAATAATCAACATAATCACAGAAGCAAAGAATGTATTGGGTCTTTAACACCGAGATAAGCTACATTGTCGAGGGTGTAACAAAACTTCATTTCCGCTTTAAGTTAGTGTGAGGGAGGGCTCGCAGTTATCACAGCCCTGCACCTTGGCGATGTGTGTATAACTATTCATTTGTCATGCTAATTTAGCATTCCTACATTCCGACATTCCTACTGGCTTCACCAGGGAAAAAATAGAAAACATGTCCTGCTATTTTGGTCTAGGTAACTGTATCAGCTAAATCAGTATAAAATGTTAATGTGAATGCAAATGCCGGCTCTCTTGATGCAGAGAACGGCGTTTTATCAGAAAGAATGCTTATTTTCTCCAGGGTTTGCCTATGAGAAGCACACCAACTCCTCCCTGTTTTGGAACCAGACGTTCAGTCCACTGCAGTTTTCATTCATTGAACATAAAATTTACATCTTAAATGCAGGGTTTGTTTGTAGTATTCTGTTTCTTAGGTTCTGTGACTACATGGTGCCACCTGTTGTAGTTGTCTGTCTTTTTTTGCTCATTAATTTCTTGGCACCACTCTGGTCCCCCTCTAGTTTTGCCCTATAGTCTTGAGTTCCTGTTTGTGACCAAATAATGTTAAGTTGACCACCACTGTAATAAACACTTAATTACATTTTTATTCTTTGTCATTTCCCATTCCTCTCCTAGGCACCATATTGGGTTGTAACAAGGAACTAAATTAGCTTTGACGACTGCTGAGGTCTTTCTTTTAACAGAATGTCTTTACTTACGTTGACTGGTGTATGACGTATTCAGCTATTGAAAAATATACATATTGTAAGGCGCTTTAGATAAATGCATCAGCTAAATGCTGTATATGTAAATGGATAATCATCTAGTTGCATTTGAGTGCATGGGACTGTATGTGGACATTTAATATGCATCTACTATTCTGTTTTTTTGTGTGTGTTTTTTTTTTTTTTTAATAGGACAGCTTAATGACAAGATCTGGTATTCTGAGGGCATATTGTATCCCTTGCTGCCAAAGGCCATGCAACTCATAACATAATACTGGAATCAGTAAAACCTACTGCTTATTTAGTCGAGAACCAGACAGACATTCTCTTGAACATGGTCAATGAATACAAATACAAATCTCATGAATACATGTTACATATTTTTTTGAAATTCTTATTTTTATAATGCTTGAACTCGGCCAGTTCAAAGAAGCACTAGCATGCATGTTGTTACACATGCTGCGTTCTCTAGGCTTTGTAGAACCTCCACTATTAGAAGTAAATATTTTTCCGGTTATTCAAATAACAGCTTTGGACATCATTAAATTTCATTTTACAGAGATGTAGTCATATTCTTTGGAATGTTTGAAATTTTATTTCCTGTTTTTGTGTATGACTCTTGTTGGCTTTCACTTTCTTAAAAGGTAAAGAATCGAGAAGGATAAGGGTGCAGAATTTACAATACAAGGTAAATAGCCTTGTCTGGAGAGGCTGTATAATATTAACATGCACAAACAATGCGAGCTTCATTTAAAGTTTACTATTGCAAACACAATTTCTGAAACAATGTCTCCTTTCGTCCAAACTCTACACATAAACCCACAAAACGTCACATCTCTTGTAAAAGCAAATACTTCATTCAAAACTGTATTATTTTCTCAAAATGGTATTTTACATCGAACTCTACACGCAAACATCAAAAGAATTGCTATTTCCACACAACAACTTTTTAATATAATTGAACACAGATGTGCTAAAAGTAAAACACTATTTTGCGTCACATTATCTTGTGACACAGTATACAGCGGTATACTGTAAACGTATATACTATAAAACACAAATGCAATGGGTAAAAAAAGTTTTCTCAAGGGGTTGTTTCTTACACTTCGGCATGAACCGAAACGTAGCTGCAAGCAGCAATTAAGGGGTCCAGTCAAGGTCACCTAGAGAATAAACTGCCTAGAGAGTTGAGCGATTTTAGGGAGCTGTGGACAACTGTCCACTGTCTAAGTGTCAAAATCCAAGATAACCTATAAATCTTCAAATTAGCAAATCTGACCAACAGATAAAAAAGCCAATATATGCCAAGTTTAATTCCGTGTCTCTTAAACCTATTTCAAAAAACACTGAATGCAAAATCTGATTATGTTACGAGTTTAATCTGTCAAAATTAGCACAACCCTTCTTTCTAGAGATTGTCCACATCAGGAATTGAACCCACAACTACGTGCTACGTGCAGAGTCACAACACAGGTCGTCCACCCTGCCTGAGACTAAAAGAACCCCACACACACAACATTAAACCAAAGGACTAATGACTCAAGGCTAAGGAACGTGTCCTGCTGTAACTAGAGACAAAATACAGAACTTAAGACTCACACGTGTGGGTCTGATTTCTTCTAGAGCTGTATTTTGCTAGAGCTACACACAAACTCACATACACGCACACATTTAAGTAATTATCTGTAGCCCATTTCTTAACTAACCTGCGCTAACATCTTGTTAGCGAATGTGCAAACATCAAACCAATTTACCAATTTTAAATTAAATGGAGGACTTACGTTTGTGTTTCAGCACCAAGTTTCACGCCCCCACTCTAATGGAGCACATTTGGATGCTGCTTAGTCCTGTCTTTGGCCGTTATTTTTGGTAGGTAAATAAGATATATTTTGAATCATGTCTCCGTGAAAAAACATTTGTGACCAGGCAACTTAATGAAGAATGGCAAACAGACAGGTGATCACGTGAACGGTGTGTTCATCACGTCGATTGACCTGAGAGTCATGGCTCTTGATAGAATATTGATTGTTTTTTTTCTCTTGAGATTCGTTTTAAGCAGAAATAATCAGAAACAGGACATTACAAGTCATTCCAGATTGGCTGAATTTTCTCTAGCCTGGGCACGTTTGCTCATTTCCCGGCGCCCCATGACATCGCTTGCGCCGAAATGGGCGTGGGGGCGCAGTAGAGGGTGTGTCAGTCAAAATCAGGTGGCGCAGTGCTCGTTAAACTAAATATTGCGCTAGCGTCTCCGCCTGGTCAAACAACGTCTTAGCGCAGACTCAGGCGTTACGTGGTAGTTTCGGGGCTTTAGGCAAAGGTGCACTAAGCACATACCTATTCAAAATCCCACACGCCACTTTTGAGTATGGTATGTGATCTATTTCGTGAATAATTTAATTAATGACTACTCTCCTTAACCGTTTTAATCACAAAACAAAATATATGCACGTGTATCATGGTGGTTTATTCGTATATAGGCCTATATTATATTTCATACAAGATCATACATGGCCTTGCAGCATTGCGCATATTGAACTGGGGCTTACTTTAAGTTAATATTTAAAGCAGTAGGTTTGACATTTCCACAGAAAAATGTATCCATATTTATGTTGGGTATAGAAAAGGACCTCCAGAACAAGAATCCATTGGAATTATGAGCAAACCTATAAAACATTTTATTTTATACAAGATCAAACATGGCCTTGCAGCATTGCGCATATTGAACTGGGGGCTGACTTTAGGTTCATATTTCTTGATATTTCCACAGTAAAATGTCTCCATGTTTATCTTAAGTATAAAAAAAGACCTCCCATATAGAAGAATCCATTCTAATTATGAGCAAACCAATAAAAAATATGATTTTATCCAAGCTCAAACATGGCCTTGGAGCATTGCGCATTTTGAACTGGGGGCTTACTTTAAGTTTATATTTAGGGATATTTCCACAGTAAAATATCTCCATATTAAACTAAGATATATAGAAAAGGGTATCTAGAACAAGAATCCATTGGAATTATGAGCAAACCTATAAAATATTTTATATATAAGATCAAACATGGCCTTGTAGCATTGTGCATATTGAACTGGGGGCTGACATAGGTTCATGTTTCTTGAAAATTCCACAGTAAAATGTGTCCATATTTAACAATTGTATAGAAAATGAGCAAACCTATTAAGAAAATGTTTTAATTAAAGATCAAATATGACTATGCCACATACTGTATATTGAATATACTGTAGCGGCTATGTTTAACTTCATCTATCTTGAAAATACTACTATAAAATGCCTCCATATTCGTTAGGGGTTTAGGAGGACACCCACAACAAGAATACAGTGGAATTAAAAGCAAACTTAATCAAATGTTTTCCATGAAAGGTCAAACATGAATGGCACACACTAATATAGAGATGGGCTTAGTTTAACTTCATAATTCCTTAGACTTCCACAGTAAAATGTCACCATATTTAATATGGGCATAAGTAGGCTACACCCAGAACAAGAATCCATTGGAATTATGAGCAAACCTATTAAAGACGTTTTATGGAAGATAAAACATGACTCCCACTACAATGTGACACTAACATTGAGTTGGGGACTTACTTTAAGATCATATTTCTTAAAACGTCCACTGTAAAATTACCCAATCTTTTATATTTTTATAGAGAAGGACACCCAGAACAAGAACCGATTGGAATTTTGAGCAAACCTATAAAAATGTTTCGTTTAATTTTAGTAGCCATCATTTAGATCATATCCTCTGACTGCGTAGTTTCACTCGCTAAACTCTCAAAATTACTCGCGCAAGATTTACCGTAACTGTACACATAGACACGCAGCACAATGTAAACGCCGGCTGGCGTGACCGTCTTTTTACAAACGCCGGCTCACATCAAAGTGTACTGAGACGTGTGCCTCCGCTGGCGCTTTGACCAGGAAACTATGGCTAGTTTCCCTAACTAGAGTTACTTAGTAGCCTACCGTTATGAAAGTGTTTGCTTTTGCTAGAGGTGTGTGACGTTTTGCATTTTGTGTCTTTTGTGTGTAAAGTTTGGACAAAAAGATTCAGAAATTGTGTGTTATAGTAAATAGTAAAAAACTGTAATAGGAGTAGCCTACTTCCTATTAGCAAGCCTACTTTGTTCATAATATTGTTATATAATTTTTTTGTCCACTACCTTTAGATTTCTGCAGCTTCATACTGTAACTGTACGGTTTACTAACAGCTTCAGACTTTTCATCACCACCACATCCACATATTCTTAAAGGTTTTTCCATTTCCTAGATGAAATTAATTTTGCATATGCCTAACAAGAATCATTCAGATATTTGACAAATGATTCATGACCCTACTCTACCAAGATTTACCATCAAGAAATAAGTTAACTAACATTCATGCAAAACTTAAATGAGGAAAACATGTCCAGGCATGAACAGCATGCGAGTTAACATTTATTTACATTAGGTACTTAAAACAAATACAGAATTATCTATTCATCAGTACCACTGGTAGGCTACTATGAATTCAGATAGACTTCAACCAGGCAGACTACCGAGTGCATGCGGTAAAAGATTCCGAACGGCAGTCCGACATTGACAACCGAAGTCCACATGGGGGCGCCATAGAAGTTGGTTTCAGAGGACTGATCGAACTGGGGACGTGCGCCAAATGCAGGCATGATCCAGAGCTGTCAATAAAGAAAGAGAGATTGCATGTCTAGATTGAAAAAAAATGTTTTCATCCAATGTACAGGCAAAGCTATTAACTACTTTATTGTCAGGGTCATGGGTCAAAAATCCTATCCTATCCTATCCTATATATATAAATTATTAAGTTGAAATGGAAACAAAATAATAGAATACTTACAATAAAGTTCCCCAGCAGCAGAAAGGCACAGATCTCTTTCAGCACCCTTTTGGTCCAGGGATACTTGTTCTCTTGCTGTTGCTCCCGGTGAAGACCTTGTGCCAAGAAAGCATTCTGCAGGACCAGCTGGATGACTGTAAGGATGGCCGTGGTCAGGTTCAGATGGTCCAGTTGCTTGTCTGCTCCCGTGGCAATCAGGGCGACGATGGTGTAAAAGCAGATCAACATCTGGCCAATCGCAGCTCCCATGAGCAGTGCCACATCCAGGCTGCGCGATGGGTTCTTGTCAGTGGCGTGCCCCTGCCGGTCAAGCATATAGACAATGCAGCCTGCCGCGGTGGAGAGGCACATGAAGAGGATAATCACAATGTTCATCCCAAAGTGCATCACCAACGCATCGTCGATCTTGTGATGGAGGCCCGTCATCACGTCAGCCTCGCTCTTGATGAAGGTCCCCAGGCCGGTCACCCAGAAGAAAAGACCTGCGCTGGACCCCACAACCGCATTCTTGGTGATTCCCAGAATCACATCCTTGAGGATGAACTTGTGTCCGTGGTGTCCATGGTGGGGCTCCACTTTACGGCCAACATTGCTCCACATGATGAAGGCCATGGCTGCGGCGAAGAGGCTGTACTCGATGTTGAATGGGTAAAGGTAGTAATAGGCCTGCTTGAAGACAATGCATGCAGTGTGGCTGCAGTTGCAGTTTTCTTGACCGTGGCTTACTGGAAGGCACATATGTATAACGTATATAGTTAAGTTTTGTTGATGTTGTGTTTATAGTAGCGTTACGAGCCTATAGAATAAAAAAAGAAAGAAAATAAATTAGACTACCTCTCATAATGTACATGCTTCGGCCAGAGTAGTTCAGGGCCTTTGCGTGGTGACCTGCGATGCTGGGGGAGCTTGTGCCGGAGGCTATGATGGGTGTGTTGTGGACCGACTCCTCGCTAACGGCTAACATCCACACAACAAGATTGGTGGCTAGCATAAACATCAGCGTAAATCTAAAAAAATACACAAAGCAGAGGCATTTTGATGGATTAATATCATATATCAATAATAAAAGTTGATAACCACACAAAAAAAACTGAAAAATCCATTTATCATTAAAATCCATAAAATTCCATTGATTTTCTCATTTACCGTGTTATGCAGGTTTGGAGTTGTGCACAATTCTTAGCATAGCGCATCAGGTAGACAGTCTAAAAAAATAAGATGTGCATGTTACAATGATGGGTGTTTTTAAATGTACACAAGTTTATGCATGTGCATGCATACTATGGCCTAGTTCTATTAGGGAGAACCATTGGTGTAGAAAGTCTGCATGGTTACCTGGACAACGACAAAGACAAACTGAACCAATGGAAAAACAACATTAACTGCTGATTCGCAGTTGAGATAGCCTGCGTAGCTGATCAACTTAAAGATATCCATGATCAGGCTCAAAATCCCAAATAGTATGAGTCCAGCTGAAAGGGAAAAACGCAACAACACATTAACACAAAATGTAAAATAAACAAATAAATAAACAACACTATGGGTGGGAAGTCCCCATGATATTGCTTGCTGTTGATGCATTTGCTCTTTAAACAGGAAGTCAGTGCAGGACGTGTCCAGAGACTTGTTTTGTTTCTACACTAGACTTGAATTGTTTCTACAGCCAATAACATTCAAGATGCGTTACAACCATAACCCACCCCTGCTAGATCTAAACTTTAATTGGACATAAAAAGGATAAGTATCAGTATCCTTGACAGCTGTATGTACGGGGGATATAAGAGGAAAACGTCCTAACCGTTGAGCCACAGAGGTGCAGCATGTTCATCAGAAGCATATAAATCCTCCTTTCTGGTGGAGAACATTTGAAACAGCATCCATGCGATTGAGCAGAGCATGAGGATGATGACGTAAATCTGGATATCCAAAGAGGTGATGGCCACGGTGTCCACGCCGCTGCCACTGGCCAAAACACAGCCCAGATGGAGGATGCTCACAGCTACGCTCGCAGAAACTGTCCAGTCCATACTACCCTTTCCTGCTCCACCAGGACGAGGGTCGAGTGTGGCAGCGATCTCCACGACGTTGGTCATCCCGTGTTCGTGGGGACGTTCCGTAGTAATGGGTTTTGAATTAATAAAACTGAAAGACCACTAAGACCTCTGGCTGGGCACAAAGAAACACACAACTAATACATATAATGAGATTTTCAAAAGATAATTGTCTTTTGCTATTTTACTCTAGGATATCATTTAAAAAAGGGTTTTCCATATCTGATGAAAGTAGAAATACGTATCAACATACAATTCAACAGTAAGAAAGACTTCCAAACTTACCATGTATGAGCACTTTTCTTCTTGTTGTCTTGTCAATAAATCTATAATCAACAAAAACAAGAACCAATAACTTCCAATTGTAAATATTTTATATAAAGTATTACTGTAATGGTCAAAAGAATTTTCCAGGAAGGCTTTATTTGTATACATTCAAAATACAACCAACTACTTCCTTTCATTGTTTTTGTTTGAATCCAGATCTCTTGCATGTTCATGAGTATCATTTTTTGTGAAATTTTGGTTGAATTCACATGATCTTATCCAATCAAAAACAGCCTGACAAATGCCACCTGTACTCAACAACTTCCATGGGCCTAAATATCAGATGGTAATGAATATATATAATAATAATATATCAGAGGGGAACTGTCAGGGCTGAAAGATATTCTTGGTGTTCTAATTTTATTTCATAATTCATATTTTGACAATCAACATACCTAAACAAAATGTTAAAGGAAATAAACGCTTCAAATCTGCATATTCAGTGTTGGAATATGAAGGGTTAAATTAAAGAAGCCCCTATCAGAATTTTGCTGACACTGCAGTTGTTTGGAAGAAAATGCTATGCAGCTCTGTGATTGGTGGTCCCGCTATAAAAATAGCCCAGTAAAAGTCATTCAATGAGAGACTAATTTCAAATGAGCCATTAAATGGGTTTGACCAGTTGGGCTTTGTTATCTAACTTTATGACAAGTTACGCCCGCTGTGGGGGACACCATCATACGCTGTGCCAAATGAGGTCAGAGGACCAAGGTTTAAGGTTCACGGTTTGCTACTGTAATATACAGAGAATACAGTTTCACTACAGTACAGCATGCAGAAAGAGACATGCAATCAAAATGTATCCCAACTGAATAAAATAGTGGTAGGATATGTACAATTAATATAATATTTTGAAAGTTATTCTGTCTGACACTGCTACAGAAAAAAATTTAATCTAATTAACGTTACATAATAAACATTTGAATATTTCAGTTGGTCAGTCGCCCCTTGTATCGAATTTGGGGTGCACTGAAAAAAACTGGTCTTTGTTTGTAATACTGTAACGTTAGCTAAATGACCAACATGGCTAAATTGCTGATACATACACTGTAGGCCATTGTCTCTATTTTCAGACTTACCTTAATCTCTCTAAGGTCAAGCAAAGAGTCTTGGATCCATCTAACTGACCAGGTGCATTGTTTTAGAATTTAAATAAATAAAGTGCATCTTTCCGTTTCCTTAGATACTGGAACAGTTCAATCAGAAAAATTGTATCTATTCAAAAAAGTCTGTTGCCTAAAACAAATTAGATTATTGCACAAACAAACTAGTTTCAATATATTTAAAGTTTCTTAGCAATTCTTAGACACAATATCTGAAACTATGACTAATTTTGTCAAAACTTAACACACGAAACCCATGGGCACACACACAACATGCAAAATGTCACACACTGAAATGTGTCCAAACAGCCTGTTTGCACACAAACACAATCAGTCTGGCCACACAATCACATAGACACTTATAACAGCCTTGATCAAGTTGTCAAAACTGACAGCAACTTTTTGTTTTCATAAAAATGTAAATACATACAAGCCATACACATATGAAAATATAACTTTTTGTTATTCCATAACCTTATGATAAATCTGTTTTAAAAAGTACATTATCTAATCAATAGACATGTTTTCAGTTTTCATGACAATGTTTAGTTTTTATAAAGATGTTACAGTAAGTGCTACAGTAACTCAAGTGAAAGGAGAAAGTTTGCAGTGGAATTGGGTTGTTTTACAAGTCTCTTACTTTCAATAGTTGTGTTAACTATTTGGAGAGCATTAGTTTGTGAATTTGTGTTACATCAATTAGAAAAAACTTCTTGTGACTTTTTTATTCTGATACAGTAAGATCCATAAACAGTGCTGCCTGACTGCTAACTGTTCTGCAGGCACTTATGATAACAAAACCGCCTATCCTAGCATGTTGCCTGTATTTACTCCTGACTTAGCCTACAGCAGAACAGAACATAGGCCTATGTGTTATTCTGTAGCATTTCTCTTCCTCAATCAAGGGTCTTTTTAGTAGTCTATAGAGCAGTAGGCCTAAAGGACACGTTACTGTAATATGTTTCAAGAAGTGCTTGAAACATCTTCCACCGTTCAAAAACGTCGCTTTTACACAGCAATGCAGAGCAATGGCACGGCAGAATGGTTTGTAAAATGCTGTGTGGCAGGTGGTGCCGAAGCACAATGGCCGTTATAACGTCACTTCTGCCCCCTCACGCCCAGCGAAAATCAAAAGGAAGTAATTCATGTTTAAATCAGGGTTTTTACTCTTAGGGCAACCAAGGCAGCAGTCACCCAGGCCAAATTGCCAGGCCAGCTGGAAAAGTCACGGTTGTCCCGGCGCCCAGTCTGGCCGTGCATCTAATGGCCGGTAGTAAGCTTAAACCCTAGCGGTAAGCTGCTGTCCCTGATCTTTTTGTGTGTGCAGCTAGCCACAAAGGTAGCTAGCTGGCGACGACTAGATGAGTATGACGACTATTCGCCATACTCACTTTTTTCTGTGAGGGTTGTTACTGCTGCGTTGGCGAAAGCTCGCAGTATGGGGTTATAACAGGTGTGTGATTTGAGTGCGCTGCTGGGGTGCGCTGTGGTCGGCCGACGGCCGGTAGTGTAATACACCGGTGAGCTCGACCGGAGACGGGAAGCGGCTCCAGATGTTATAATGAAATAAATCCTGAAAAAACAAGATAATAAACATATAAATAAATACGTAAATGGGTTTTTATTTCAAAATTAAGTTTTTTAAAGGTCTACTTTTATTTATTTCATAATGTCACTTTTATATATTTCAAGACACTTTTAATTCATAATGCCACTTTTATTTATTTCAAGACACTTTTATTTCCATTTCTTATATTCAAATGATTGGTGCGTGGTTATCTCACAATGTGAGCAAAGCCCGGCCATGCCCCAGAACACCATTTTATGCCGCCGCACTCATATTTTGAGATACTGGATTTTAGCCGTAATCATCAAGATTAAAACAAAAAAAGGCTTGAAATATTTCACTTTATGTGTAATGAATCTAGAATGAATCTAGAATTATGATACTTGGTCAGCGTGGTTTTTCCATTTTTCAGAACCTTGGTAGCCTACTGAACAGCTCCGCTCTCCCCTGCACAGAGCGGGTGAGCCCACGCTTGTTACGCCCGGTAGAGCCTTCCAGGCTGGTGTGTTAGGACAGTAGCGTATCAGCGAGTGGGAGGGAGGTGAAGAAATCGTTGGTGGTGATATTTTTCCCCTTGCCAACGAAGGACTCCATCAACTTCAGCACCACATGCTCTCCAAGGGATTGGCTGGTCTGCTTGAATCCGTACCCAGGTATAGGGTGCCATTCAACATGTATATGCTGTCCACATCTGCTGCCAGCCCAAAACTTTATGTCCATTTTATCCAGCTTGTTTGGCATGTGAAAATGGGAACATGTAATAAAATATTAAAGCATTATTAGATCCAGCTATTATAACTTCTAGTAACAGTCCATGATAATCTAACCTGTTGTTAACGTTGTTATCAACTTGGTTAGTGTCAACATGTAAGATGAATCTTTTTCTTTGAATGAGTCCAAACACCCTAACATTATGTTAGGGTGGATTGTATCTTATTATAATAATTCAGTCGCTGGGTCCATGTCAAATGGAACCATTGCGTCTGTATGCAAGGAGATGTCAATTGACTTCCTGCTGTGGTGGGGTGCTGTGGATCTTAGAACCAGACGCCAGGCGGCCTGGTCTGGTTGAGAACAAAAAATTGTAGATGGTCAATAAACCAATTGCAGACCAAAGCAGCCTGGTGGAATCTGACGTTGTCCCAGGAGACAACAAACTGGATTGCTCTGACACATTCCTCTGGTCATTGGGGATGAGGATATGGTGTAGAGTTGCATGATGGTGAAGGACATCCTTCTGGCCAATGACTGTGCACGTAGTGATGTTGCCACCATGCTGCCCAGGGTCATGGAAAATGGCCCGGTCTCTTATGACGTTTCACCCCATGCATCTGGCGTTTGCTAGGTTGAAGCCAACCTTGTCAATGTAGATGTATTCCCGTTGGTCTTCTGCAGCATCTAGGTCCACGATTCTCTGAAACAAACAAGAAAAAAAAAACATCATTGTATGAATACATATAGGGCCAGATTTACTAAAGGTTTGCGTGAGTAAAAAACATGTGCAAACCTGATATCACCAGCAAATTAACACGTAAGATGATCTACTAACGGTGTGCACACAGAATGACGTCTTCCAAAAGTGCAAGATAGCACCCGCTGTTCATTTACTACTTTTGCCTTAATGAATATGCTGTTTCTGCTGGGGTTTCCCTAAGCAGTTTTTCAGGTGTGCTGTCCCAAGTACTTAGTGCCATCTTACGCAGGATGGGCAGGTACATACGATTTCCACATACTCGGGACGCACTGAATGAAACAAAGCATGGTTTTTACAAAAATCAGAGGCCACTCCACCAAACCGCTGCCGGCCCGATCAACCTCAAGCCGGACCATCCCTCTCAACGGCAGTCCTGCAAGGCAGCATCCACAATCCGAAAGCTACAATAATTCCTTTAGCTGCTACCTGGGAGATAGATACCCCGGTTGAGGAGTCCCAACAGACCTCCTGAATGACTCTGTTTGTGCCAGATTCCGCCAGTGGGGGCACCTGTCTCGTTTCGCACTGCCATCCAGGGATTAGTCGACACTTTTGGTGGCCCACCATGGATGCTGACACAAAGGCCTTTGTCTTCGTTTGCACTGTGTGGGCTCGGGGTAAAGCCTCCCACCATCCACAGGCTGGGTTTCTCCTTCCCCTACCTGTTCCTGGCTGTCCTTGAACTCACATTGAACTCTCACTGAACTCTCTACAGCCCACGAGACGGCGAGGCTTTTGGTCCATAATGTTGTTCGCCTCCACGGTATTCCCTCGGACATCGGCTCGTAGAGATGAAACAGTATCATATCACGTTTATTGTGATCTGTAAAATTTGCACGGTTATCAGTAGTATCGCGGGATTATTAAGATGTGCTGAAATCTTTCAAAAAGTATTGATATACACACAGAAACTATTGTTATAGTTATAGTTTTATATTGAAAACCACAAATAAAAGCAGCACTCAAACCTTGTTACCAGCTAAAATTTTGGGCTGTTTTGACTTGACATTAACATTGGCAACACAGGACTTGACATAGCACAGGTAGCCTAATAATATAGGCACATAATGCCTCCACACTTCAACTTTATTTCTCTATGAACCAAATGGTTTTCTCAGCAAATATTTTTGTGCCATTTTTGCTCAAACCTGCTTCTGGATACAAAGCTAGAACTAACTATGTTAAGATCTAAGGTAATTATGGCAGGTTGAAAAGATGCATGTATCACTTAAGAATGTTATGAGTCCAAAAGCTATCCCAAGAGCACGCAACTAGATGTCCCGACCAAAGGATGAGGAAACTGGTGGGGTTCACTTGGTTCTGTAGTGTAACAAGTCTTTCGGCTGACAGGGGGCATTTGATGTCTGGCACAATAACTCCATGCTCAGTGTTGTCAATCTTCTGTTCTAGAGAGGGTTGCTCCTCATCTTGCTGGATCTGGAATGACCAATAAAAGCCATTCATACGTCAGACATTGAATACTGGCAAGTAGAATGATCATCTTCTACACACCCGTATATCAGATTAGAGATCACAAATCATTCTTCATGCCCTGTTTGTATTAAAATTTACATTTTATTTCCCCCATCTAACACTATTTGCAGCATAGTCTCATTACTTTATACATAGAATGAATAAGGACTAAATATTGCACAATGGACAGTGGTATACGTGTAATTTTGCAGCTCCCACACCTTTAGAAAATGTGTTTTCTCTTTTCTTTCTTGCAGTTTTTCCCCTTATTGTAGAGGGCACTGGGCAGAAACTCTAAGGGGGATTGCTAACGGGAAGGCAGCTAGCCAGGTAACAATTTGGAGAGGATATACTTTTCCTCCTACATTATAACAGACAAGCACATGTGACTCACCAACACATAGCCATGCAGTGTTGTGTTCTGTTAACACGAATCATAAGTCACACTGATTAATGTAAATTACATTGCTTATGCAAGCAGGTGGAACAGATTCATGTTAACAAATGAAGCCAAAATGTTATTAAGACATCTGCCCAAAACAAGCTGTGGAGACTGAGAGGGAAAGCATTAGGTGCAGTCTCTGGGGGCAGAGCCTAGATTGATATACTCAAGAATTATTTACAGCTACTGTGCCAGAGACAACAGAAGCTGAACAATGTCTATCCCATAGGCAGTGTTTATCGCTGAATCAGAACCGTGAGACTGGGTTGGCTGAAAATTACTGTACATAATATAATCGTCTGGCAGGCTGGCACCTCCGTTGCTAAGAGTCGCTCAACCCAGTCTCAACTCTTCTCTGTCCTGGCACCGCAATGGTGCAATGAGCTTCCCACAGCAGTCAGGACAGCAAAATCACTACCGATCTTCCACAAGTGACTCAAAACCCACCTTTTGAGAATCCACCTTGGTACCTAGAACACCGATGTCTCTACCTCATAGCACTCCTACTAACAGAAGTCCTCTATCACAATCCATTATCCTGTCTATCCTCCTTTCCTTTCTAAAAAATAACAAATCCTCCTTTGCTTTCTACTCCTTTCTAGTGGCAGAGAAGACCAGGAAATTGAGAGAGGTAGTATAATATTAATAATAATAATAATAATAATAAATTACTATTGAGAAATTGGATAGTGTGGGGAAATACCCACTCATAAAAACATATTATTTTATTGTTGGGGGGTATGTAATTTAGTGACTACACTCTCTACCAGGTATAGATTTCTTTTTATAACTTTGTTGCCGTGCCCGGTGACGATTAGTGGTTTCCCTCCTTGTCATACAACTAGTGCTGCATCGCATTGTGGCTGCTGTTTCTGTCTCTGCTTATATTTATGTAGTTGGTATTTAAAGCTCCCCTGTGCGGACCTGGGTAGTGAGAGTGCTCTGATTTTTGTTCTGTTTATTATTTTCTTTTGTTTCAGGGATCTCACTTAAGCCCTTTAATTAAGTGGGATACAACCTGGTATTCTATTACCCGACTAATTATAGTTTTTTTTTTCCTGCCCGGTTTGAGGTAATGGCTGAACATCCCCTGGTGAAGGCTAGACACCTGTGGTGGTAACCCTTCACTTCACTTGGGGTGAGGGCACTCTGGTTTGAGGCACGCTTAGAGTTTGCAGTGTGTGTACATATGGGCATATGTATGGTTAGGGTGGGACCATTTTTCCAGTTAGTTTTGTTGCTTTATTAACCCTTAGTATAGTCCTTAATTATATTAGTTGGCATCTTTTGGACTGTGACTGGCTTTTTAACCATACTGTATTGAATATTCCAACTTTAGCTTATTATAAGATACTCCTAATAAATTATATATTTGATAAGCAACTCGTTGTACTTCCATCATAAAGGCTTCATAACATAAAATATCAAGGTTACAACACAGGATGGCAAAGTTACAGGCATGTGTGAGACAAGATTTCGTTGAGCTACTTGTAATTAAACAAGAACAATTGGACTTCACATGACAATATTCACAACTTGGATCCATTTTTATTTATATTCTTTTGATCGGTGGACCGTTACAGACTAAAGGAATATAAATAATCAAGGAATGGACACATATTCTGACTTTATGACCGCTTCAAAGGTAGGTAGTTGCCATTTTTTTCCGTCTCCTATTTACCATGCCAGTAAATCTGAATGAATTATACTCTGGTGCTCCTGGTTTCCATTAAGATTAACTGAACAATTGAATTGTAGAGAATCTAATGCTGTGTAGCATTTCCATATTGACAAAAGTTTAAACATGTATATATGCACGATCGAAGCACTTAGAACTAACTCCATACATCCAAAGAACTTCTATAAAAACCAGACCTGGCATCTAACTGAGACCAGTGTTTATTTGTCAAAACGTGTAGCCACACCTGGCCAGTAACAAGGACTACCGTCTATTTGGGATTCAGCTTTTATTTTAAGTTTTGTGGTATTTGACATGATTTTCCCCACAATACAGGCATACAGTATATTTGTTATTTGACAAAGAAAATTTGGGTCAGGATATTGGAATATCAGGCAAAACCATATTTAATTTATTTAATTTATGAACATTAAAGCGGCAGCTCCAGAGCAACCTAATTATTTTTTGTACTAAATATGTTAGAATAAATAACAGTAATAAAAAACAGATAAACATTTAAATATTCTGTAGTTTTGTTTTTTTAAAAATTATTCTCACAAAACTATACACTGAAACCCTTTTGACCCCAATGTTCCCATTGAAAATGTGACATTTCTATTTGCCTTCTCTATTTCACCCAATCTCACATGCTGCCTCTTAAATCAATATTTTGCAACCTCAGGATGCTGAGTCTGTATGAAATTTTAAACACCTAATTCTCACCCAATACAATTGTGAGGGTGATACAATCAATAGGATGAAAGATATAACGAAGCAAAGCAATATGATGGAGTCTCCTCAGTAGGTATTTGGAACAATTTCACAGTTGGAGCCTTACTCTCTACTGTGCTGCATCTGATAAATCATTCATGTTACCTTTGGTGAGGCTCAAATGTCAGTTTGATTATTTGAGGCAGTCTTGAGAGTGGCCATTGGCCATCTCACTGTTGTGTTGTGAGGGTTCACAGACACACAAGGAACTTACCCAGACTTCCTTCTCACAATTGGGAAAGCTAGTCTCAAGGTCAGTGTTTCCCTATAAACATGATATGATACAGGGTTTGCCGGTAGATGAATTGTTTGCTATGTTCAGTGTCTATTTGCAAATGTAACAAGCCAAAAAGACTTACCGTGGTCTAATGTTCTAAAACAGCGATCAATGAAGATGATCTCTTGACATAAACACTTACTTAAAAAATCTAAACCGAGTATGGACGTTATTTACATTAAGTTGTTTCCTCTCCATTGATGCCCATTTTAAGGAAAAGGCTTAACGTGTCTTAATGTTCCAAATCAGCGATCAATGATCACCAAATTTCTCTCAGAAATCTCTTGTCATAAACACAGTATGGACGTTATTTACATTAAACTAATTGTGACTGGGATTGTCCTCCAACTGTTGTACATACTGTATTTTTGAATGTAAATACATAAGCCACAGTACCCTTGCATGCCCTCTCTCTCTTTCTCGCTCTACAATATGAATGGAAGTAATAGCAAGACATGATTTATATAAATGTTTCATTCCAAATTAGGCTAGCAGTGTCGATAGACACATCCATCTTATACCAGATGGAACAGATGTGTTATAACAGTCCTCCTCTGATTTGTATAACTTTGATGGAAACATCTAAATAGCAATGCTATCTTTTTAAATAAGATTTCATCCCCAAAGGTTTTAAAAGCTCTGTGTTGCATCAAAGACTGTATGAGGCATTCTCTGTATAACCTGTTTTAATGCCTTACATCCCTTCTCTCAGCTCACAAACAGAAAATTGTGATACTGTTCAAGTGGCAACCAAATGTAGCAACCAACATGGTTTCCAAAGGGCTGTATAATATAGCGGCCTCCAGGCCTTCTGTAAAGTGAAGCCAACGCGGAAGTGCCTTAAGCCCTGCAATCTATGAAATGGCCACTAGGGGTGCACCTTGGCTGCAAAAGCAGTTTCACTCATTGACTCCCATTGTAAATGCCACATGATTAATTAACTCAATAAACGGGTTACTGGCGAGTTTATGGTCTCAATCGCTAGTTTATAGTTAATTTCTGGCTCAATTTTTCCAACATGGCGACGACAAAAAGCCAAACTCGAGGCTTTAAAACAGGAGTCCACAAACCAATGGGTGACGTCACAGTAGCTCCGTCCGCTATATATACTGTCAATGGCTGCAGCACAATAGGTTGCTTAAAACATAGCAAAGAAATAGATATATGTCATATATACACCTGGTCTTATTGACAAAAAATGGTCTACACCTGGTCTTATTGACAAGATTCAATCCAGAAGCAATTTAAGCTGTGTAGTAGATTCAGGCAACCTATGGGGAAGAAGCAAGTGAATTAACTATGGTGGTGTTCACCAAAGGCGATGACCTTGATGGAACTATAAGAGGGGGAATGTGGCACACACACGCTGTCCACACAGGTACTCTGGGTTATCCGTGCGCCGCACGGCTTTATTTCTGCTGTTTACAGATTACCACACACACACACGGGACTTAAACACTGCCCGGCGTTCAGTCACACAGTCCTTCCATGCAAGAGCCTCCGCGTGGAGCTCTCCGTCTCTTCCCTGCCTGGGAGTCCTCCCAAGCTGTGTCCACTCACTGCTTAAAAGGGAGACAGGTGATTAGTAATTCCCCTCACCTGTCTCCCAGCCCCGTGAACCACACCTCCAAACGTTCCCTCCCACCTGCATCAAAGCTAAGCCACGCCCCCACTCCCACAAGGACGAACTTGGAAAGTTGGTCAACAATCTGGCAGTGTGTCTTCCAGAACAGCCTGTCTAAGTAGTGACTGCTTGATTGTTGAATGGAAGACACCTCCCGACATCACACACCAGGGAGCCGCACCTGTAATTACCACACACACACAGAGAGAGAGAGAGACAGGGAGAGAGAGAGAAGGCTAGCCCGACTTGACTAGAGATCTACCAGAAATGGGGTCCATCAATTTGAGGCAACTAGCCATACTGCAACATCTAGTAGCTGTAGTTCACACACCGTTTAAAACTAGAATCTTTACAAAAAACTGTGGACCAATTCACTCCTTAATTCACTTCACAACGTCACATTTTACACAGATAGTCGAATCGTGCTAGGCTAGATCCACAATACTAGCATAAGATTTTATGTCTATGTTTCCAACAGAGCTGCGCGCATCAGGAAGTCCACAAATCCAGATCAGTGGAACTTTTTCAGCACACAACACAACCCTGCAGATCATGGGACATGCTCTATGCCAGCTGGCTTGCTGAGACACACCAGCCAGTTGAAAGGTCCATGTGGTGCACACACACGACTGTCCACACGGTACTGGCTTACGTCAACGGGTTTTTATTGCACACACGCCTCCCAGGGCTTACACTGCCTGGTATACAGGGAGTCACAGCATATAATCATGCATCCAGCACTATACTTGTGGCTCTCACGCTCGTGGCTGGTCTTCTGCCAGGTCTGGCATCTGGCCCCCTTCTCCCCCAGCTGTAGGCCCTTACCGCTTAAAAGGGAAGACAAGTGATTAAGAAAATACCCACACCTGTCCTCTAGCCCCGTGAACCACACCTCCCCACGTTCCCTTCCACACACACACAGGCTAAACCACGCCCACACACCCACAGTCCAGCTTTGTTGTCCAAAGACAAATGCTCACAGTCAGAGACCTTTGACATCATAGACCCTGATGCAGACACAGATGTATGGCCACAGGTTGCAACCTTCATTGCCAAAGCTTCTAAAAGTGACCTCCGGTCCTGAACCAAAGCTCCAAACAGAAAAGATACAGAGTATCTTTGGAGAGGAAATCACCCTTTCAAAGTGTATTTCAAAGGGTGAAGTAGTCTCAAAGTCTAGTGCTTCAAGGAAACTGAACACGGAGGTTCAGTTTTGGAGGGCGCATGCCATTAGCTGAAGTACCCTGGGAAGAAAAAACTCCTATCCTATCATTGTTCCAAAAAAAAAAAGAAAAAAATATTACATAGCTACCTTATTAGTGAGACCATGAACAGGTCGCAGATCAGGGCAGGCATCTCACTGAAGGTGCTTGTTACGATTGCCGTGCACATGCCCGTGCACATGCCCGTCCTGGCTGCGCACCTGCGGGGGATTAGCCCCACACAGGTGTGCCTTCTTTGTTAATTATGGATGTTATTTAAGTTCCTCAGCAGCACTAGGTTGGTCATTGTTTTCGTTTACCTGCACCTTGTGTTTTCTGTTTATGGATTATAAAAATACGCTTTATGCTTTGCTTTATTTGTATTGTGTACGTATTTGTGCGAATTAATGCTTAATGTATGGCTTGTGACTGTGATATGTATTTTCTGTATGTTACAGTTTTACAGTGCTTTCTAAGTTAACAGTTTAAACAAAGTCTGCATTGGACCTGCCTTTCTTGGAAACCTGTTATCTATCTGCCGAGCTAACATGGCAGGGGCAGAATAATTATACAAATTATGATATCAGACGCACTGAATGACAATCGCTATTTTAAAACAATATTCATCCTGCAGTCCTTGCTAGCTAGCCTTAGCCTACTATTGAACATGCTACACCAAAAATTATCTGGGCAGCTACGCAAGCTAGAAGGCTTAGGCTTGTCAAAGCATACGCCCAACATGGCAAAGTTGAAATCTGGATAATATGATAATCAACAACGTTGTCCTCATTTGCAGGAACTGAACAGGATGTGAATTACTTAAAGTTCTAAATTCAGTGTTCTAATCTGTCAAAATGACGTATTGGGATGCCTGGCCCACCCTAGTGTTTGCCTGCCCTTTTCTCTCTCTCTCCATGGTCTAATTACAGGATTGGAGCCAGTGCGGGAGCAAGTCAACAGCCACTCTCCAATCCTCTCTATTCATCGCCAGATCGTAAGATAAATTATAGTTAGATCCTGCACTAACATTAACCTGAACCCTCCGGCTTGCTTGTTTTGTACCAGACTACCTGCCCTCTATTACTGGAACCTCCGCTGGGGATCATTGGAGCTCTCACCCTCCGGTCTGCCCGGATTCCTTCCTCGGCACCAAACACCCGTGCTGGACTTACCTGCCCATGGCCCTGACATTCTTTTGCCTGTGTTTATGGAACACTCCATTAAATCTTTGCGTACCCAACCTGCCCTCAGTGTCTGAGTCTGTATCTGAGTTTAGTCTCACCTGTTCCTAACAGTACGATCTGGCCAGTAAAATAAACTCATTCAGGCGCAGAGTCTCCTCACAAGGGGCTGTTTTGAAGCAACAACGCCAGCAGTACCAGAGTCGAGCGGAGGAGAACCAGATTCTGCTAAACCAAGTACAGAGACTCACCACCCAGCTTTCTACCGTTTCTGCTCAACTCAACCAGGCCATCTCCTCCTCACGCCCAGCCGGCTGCCTCACCCCCCCCCCCCCCCGCCCCGGTTCCACCTGTTTGGGAACCATTCGTGCCTCCACCGGAGAAGTATTGGGGTGACGTTGGATCGTGTGGAGCGTTTCTTGTTCAATGCACCCTTGTTTTTGAACAGCAACCTCACTCCTACGCCTCAGACTGAGCCCAGATAGCCTACCTAATTAACTCGACGTCCGTAGCCGCCCGTGCCTGGAGCTCCGCCGTATGGGAGAGCCAATCACCAGAGTGCGCATCCTACCTTGCTTTCACCAGAGGAAGGTTTTCGACCACCCAGTACGAGGGAAGGAAGCCTCCAAGTGCTTGCTATCACTTCGTCAGGGATCCCGAAGTGTGGCTGAACTGGCTGTGGAGTTCCGGACTCTGGCGGCATCGACAGGTTGGAACGACGAATCGCTAGAGGGGGCATTTCAGAATGCCTTGTCTGAGACTGTGAAGGATGAACTTTTTTCCCATAATGAGTGTAGTTCTCTTGACCAGTTGGTTGCCTTAACTATTCAGGTTGACAACAGGCTACGGGAACGCCGCGGGGAAAGAGTGTCTCGGAGTTCGTCAACCGCTCTCCCTTCGGCTTCGTCTCGCCGGCCGTCTCCGGAAAGGTACGAACGCGGCCGAGGGAGCTCGAGGGTCCCCGACGCGGAACCTATGGAAGTAGGCCTTGCCCATTTAACTCCGGAGGAGCGCGCTAGGCGCATTAGCACTAAGTCATGCTTGTATTGTGGGGGAGCCGACCATTTCATCTACAACTGCAGTACCCGTCCAGTAAAAGGGCAGGCTCCCGGATAGTTAGGGAGATCTCGGTGAGCCACACTATCAGCAACTCTCCCTCATCCCGTCTACAGCTCCACGCCTCCCTCCAGTGGTCAGATTTGTCATTACCCTTGTTTGCGATTCCTTTGGACAAACCTGTAGTGGCTAGGGCGTTAAACGGGCAGCTACTGGCTCGGGTCACACATCAAACTATGCCTGTCATGTTGAGAATTTCTGGTAACCATCAAGAAAGGATCTGTTTTCATGTGATTGATAATCCTCATAACCCCCTTGTGCTGGGCTCACCCTGGTTACATGCTCACAACCTCGATATCGATTGGGTTAGAAAGATTTGCACATTCTGTCATTCTCACTGTCTCCACTCTATCACCTGTCGGCCCTGTGACCTCTCCACAGTCAGCCGAACCCCTGGACTTAACGATGGTCCCGAAAGCCTACCATGACCTTGCTGAAGTTTTCAGCAAACACCTCGCCCTGTCTTTGCCTCCGCACCGCCCCTACGACTGTGCGATCGACCTGCAGGAGGGGGCCCCTCTTCCTAGCAGCCGTCTCTATAACATCTCCCGTCCGGAGACGGAAGCTATGGAGAGCTATATTAGGGACTCGCTTGCAGATGGTATTATCAGACCTTCTTCATCTCCGGTAGCGGCAGGATTCTTCTTTGTTGAGAAGAAGGACAAGTCAATCAGACCTTGCATTGATTATCGGGGGCCTAAATAATATAACAATCAAAAACAAGTATCCTCTGCCGTTATCCACTCTGCTTTCTCTTCTTTACATGGTGCCACCATCTTTTCTAAACTAGACCTTAGGAACGCCTACCACCTGGTCCGCATCCGGAAGGGAGATGACTGGACGACAGCCTTCAACACTCCTCTGGGCCACTTTGAGTACTTGGTCATGCCCTTTGGGTTGTCCAATGCCCCAGCCGTATTCCAGGCACTGGTCAATGATGTACTCAGAGACATGCTTAACAGATTCGTATTCGTCTATATTGACGATATTCTGATTTACTCTAGATCCCCTGCTGAGGACTAGCAGCGTGTACGCCACGTTCTGCAGCGGCTACTGGAAATAAAGTTGTTTGTGAAGGCGGAGAAGTGCGACTTCCATGTCCTGTCCGTAGCTTTCCTTGGCTACATTCTCGCATCAATCTTAAATAGCTACATTCTCTGGTTAAACTTAAATAGTTCCCTCAATGCCACCTAAGGAGGCACACCTGCAGGGCTAATCCTCCCCAGGTGCGCAATGGGGACGGGAGGCACGGAGCGCTCATGGGCCTGTGCGTGCCGATCGTGACAAGTATATTAAAAAATTTATTACGTTTGGATATGATTTAGGAATAGGACCACAAGTGGAGCTATAGATGGTGAGGTTAATTGTGGGCAGGTAATTTGAGGCTAACCTGAATGAGAGAATTCGATAGGTGGACAGGTGAGAGAAGCATCGCTTACGTCAGTGCATCACTTCTCTGACTGGGGCCTAATATAAGTCGCTGTCTCCAATCCCCAGTCACCATGAAGCCTTATCTCTTCCCCTCGGGACCTCAACAAAGCAAGACCTAAAGAGCGGTGCATGTGTCCTGCAGGACTATCGGGTGCACCCGTCTGTTGGACAATAATTAGAATGTTGTAGGCCTACTATTAATAGGTTAGGACACAAGTGTATTTTATCAATGTATTTTTATATATACTCTGATAGTAGGCTTTTCATGTGCCAATAAGTAAAAAGATGATAGGGGTGTATCAATTTATGTTAGTTAGTACATCACACTAATCCTAACCACCAGGTAAACCAATATAACATTGACATTATTTCATATCAGCCTTACAAACTAAAAACCTGAGATAGTGTGACACTCATTAGTTTAGTTACTGCTAATCAAGGACAGAGTGGATTAACTAAATGTTCACCTGACACCAACTTTCACTCTCCACAGAAAGCAAGCGTGAATAATTTACTGTTTATTTTAACCACACAGGAATAAAATGTCACTCACTTCCATCCTTTCTGCTGAAGCCATCGACAAAGCTGTCAAGGACTGTCAAGGTAGAATACGTAATATTAATGATTAATTATTATTATAATTTTTTACACTTCAGGTTCAACTTTATGTATTCTTTACATTTTGGGTATTTCAAAAAGTCCTCTAACTTTCTGTGTTTGATGATTTTAACCAAGAACAACTCTCAACTCAGTTCTTATTTATTAGATATAGCCAAACAAACAACAAATTAAATGTTTATCTGTTCTGTTCATCTAACATGTTTGAAATCAGTGGTTCTCAATCTCAACACTGTTAACCCAAAATAAGTCACAGATATTGGAGCAAGGATCATTTGTCAATTTTTTAAGGTTTCAATCATTTGGATTTATTAACTAGGGGAAGGATGTGGTTGCCAGGGAGAATTCTGCCATTCAGCCACATACCGCTTTAATTTCAATCATCATTTCCTCAACCTGGCAACCCCACCCATGTGTCTGTGTGTGTGTTTGTGATTACATATTTTCCTGTCTGCGTATGTCGATGGACAGCACTCGTTCTGCTACAAGACGTTTTTCCAGTTGTACGGTCTGTCCTCGAAAACGCACCAGGAGGTGAAGGACGTCTTCCAAATCTTAGATGAAGACAACAGCGGCTACATCGAGGAGTCTGAGCTCAAGTATGTGACCTGAGGTGTCAGGATTTTTACTGTGCTCAATAATTCACAAACAGATGTAGAGGACTGCTTAGCGGGCTATACACGGTCAGTAATATCATTACTAATCTGATGAGTTAGAGGAGTTGATGATGACTTGATAATGAACTGACTTCACGGTGAGGTAATAGTAAATAATATGAAATGTATGATTTAAGGCAATACGTTATAGTTAAATTGTACTACAAATAATTTGATCTAACACATTGTTAGCACTTGTAACAGCGGTGCGTAGTGAGCGAGAGTAAGCGCGAGCCCGAGGAACACAGACAGGCGGAATTGCCGATGAAA
>JAOEHI010024087.1:0-26579 GCA_025447815.1 Percopsis transmontana
TGACCGACAGCACCTTGTGCTGTTGGTCATTGTTTTGGGCTTATGCCCTGTACGTGTGTGTTTTACATTAAAACTACACATCGAGCGTTGCCCCTGCTTTTTCCGCCTGTGTGTTTTCCTGTGGCTCGCGCTTACTCTCGCTCATCGCACACCATTCGTTACAACAGGAAAACAGACAGACAACGGATTTGGGATACAAATTCACATATAGATGACAATTCACATATAGATGCCAGACTGAAATCTGCTGTCTAAGCTGGGAGTGGCTTTGTGCTTCTTTTATGCAAAAACATACAGTCCTGGCTTTGTCTTGCTAATTTTTCTCGATTAAATATTAAATAATATATCAATTCTAATTCCTTCAACCGGCAAGAACGATCGATTGGTCATAAGACAACGTCTTTCCAACCAAAATATTGTTGACAATTTGCGATCATCAAACAAGTCTGGGCAAATTACTGTTCACTTCTGTTCTCCTGGAGGTGGCACTCTTGTGCAAAAATGCGTCGGTTTGCATGTGTATTGTTATGGCTGAGCTAGTGAACCCAAGTGCAAGACAGCGAGACAGGAGTTATATTTTAAAAAGGTGATTTTATTACAGGGCTTAGGGGGAATGACTATAAGCAGGGGCTGAGCTGAGCAAAGGAAAAGCCTGGGAGTGTGGAAGACTTGGCTGGGGGCTGGAGAGCTGGGCAAGAGGAAACCAGTGCTGCTTAGGACCAAAGAAAAGTACAGAGTGAAGCTGAACCAAAACGGGGATCCAGGGCAGAGTGGCAAGGCCAACAGGAAGACAGCTGGGCAGTTCAGCCCAGTCGGAGGCATCCACCTCCACCACAAATGGGATGGTTGGGTTGCACCAGGATGGGTGCTATGGCGAAACTATGTTTGAGGTCGGCGAAGGCAGTGACGGGGGCGGCTAAAGTCTCTTTTGTTTGCAAAGCCCAAAAAGCACTGCAGCTACTTACGGCATGTGAGGACTGGCCATTCAGTCACTGCTGAATGTCACTGTACCTCCCCCTCCTTGATGATGGCTTGGAATACTGCTGGGATGTTGGTCAGGCCAAACAGCATTACCAAATAATCTAAATCTAGTGGAGTATTAAACGCCATCTTCCACTCATTGCCACTCCTGATGCAGACGAGCTGGTAGGCGTTGTGGAGGTACAATTTTGTAAAGAGGGGGGCGAATGCAGAACTAATAAACGGCATCGGATAGGTGTTCCAGACCGTGATGTCAGTGAGTGAACGGAAGTCGATGCACGGACGTAGAGACCCATCCTTTTTACCCACAAAGAAAAACCCAGCGCCAACGGGTGATTAGGAGGGGCGGTGTGATTCCCGAATGTATGTCTCCATGGCTTTGTGTTCATACAATGTGATTATACAATCTTCTGTGAGCAAGGGGGGCTCCAGGCTTGAGGTTGATGGCGCAGTCGTATGGTCGATGGGGTAGCGAGGTAGCATGATGCTTACTGAACACTGGTGTGAGGTCATGTTAGACGTCCGGCATGGAGGCAAGGTGAAGGCTGCGGAGCTGACAAAGGCAGGGGCCTGGGCCGCAGTGGACTATAGGTAGTGGGAGTGACAGGATGGATGAGACAACTGCTCCTCCCCTCATTGGAGAAAAATCACGTTGTAATTCTAAACGACGCCAACTTAATAGTAATGCCTTTAGATGACAGAGAGGGATGACCTTCTTTTATTAGGTAGCCTAAACATCATATTTATATATTTTATAATATAATATAATATATAATAGTATAATAGTATTCATCTATTAATACAGGTTTTAACAAAAACAACCATAATATACTCATACTGTATATATACTAATAGTAGTTACATGGTTCTAAATGTATTATATTATAAATATGTGGCCATGTTATACGCTCCGCTTCCCCTCCTCCCCTCTCCATGCTTCTGTACTTCTCTTCTTTTCCATCTGTCCTCTCATATTCTCCTTGCAGGTGATCAGAGATGAGTGATAGGGCCTGCCCTCTCTATAATCTTTGTTGCTGTTTGATTATTTTTTTCTGTTTTTGCTTTTCAAATTCTGAGTGGTTTTAGTTCAATATGTTGCAGGCTTATTTATTGAGCTTGTTAACAATGAGGCCGTAACAGGCTATAATATTGAGCTTGTTTTGGGGTTGTTTTTGAAGCTGCGCTTGCTTATTGGTCTCGCGAGAGTTGGCAACACTAGTTTATCTACTTTCCTTAGTCACGCGGTTACATGCACAGTGTCCTTGTAGACGCTAAGCTCCCTGCAAAAGTCCTACAGAGTGGTGTGTCTGACGTCACATACTCCCACAATGCATGTGCTTCACAATTCCAACGCCGCGTCGAGAAGTCCAGGCCCAAAATATAATAAAATGTTAAATAATAAAGAATAAATGTTATGTTGAAAATCGACAGGAAAATAAATCAATACGAACAGAGAAAACCACCCAGAGGTAAGTTTACGACATGTTTTGTAATCCACGATAGTAACGACATGAGTTTAAACTTGATCCAAAATTTGATCCATACCGACTTGAAAACTCCGGGACATTAACTTGGTGACTCGTTTTAGCTTGTGTGCAATTTAAAAAAAAACAAAAACAAAAAAAAACTACCTCGGCTACTTCGCAGTCGACTTTGGGGGAGATATAAAATATAGTTAGCATCTACCATTGCCAAGCGCTGGTAGCGTCTTACTAACACAAAATTTTTTTTATAGTCAAGAGTTCTTACTGAAATGAGTCTTGCCTCGTGAATGGTAATATGCTAGCCTACCATCTATTTAGCCAGAGCTATGACAAGGTATCGTGTCCTTGTTAATATTCTTGTAAAGTCATAATAAATCAGTTATAGACCAGTTCATATTAGTTCTACAGGAACGCGGCTAATTGATACGAAAACCGCCTGTTTTACTTTTCTTTGCGATAACAGACTAACCAACTTAAGACCCTACCACATGCATGGTCTATCCAATAGCCCAAACAAGATTAAACTTTTATTTTAAATGAATATTGAGTGAAGTTTAGAGGTTATTACGCTTACAATCTTTACATATTAATATTACATATTAGCATTTGGCACACAGAAATAAAAAATGATTGTAGTTAGAAGTAAAGTTTGAAGATTAAAAGTTTTCATTCAGTGTTGCGATTATAATTTACTTTGAAATGAAGAATCATTTACAAAATAATGTTTAGAGATACAACTGATATGTAAATCACAGTAGACACTGACACAATATTGTGTTTTGAGTATAATAATGTAAAAGAACAACTATTCCTTTAGGCATATACATCTTTAATTTGACATCTGCCATATTAGAAAGTTACTGAAGGTTACTGATTTAATTTTTTTCTAATTTAGTTTAGCTATATTCTATGTTAAAGACCATGCCCAGGTAATCATGTATCACTTTGCTTTACAGAAAAGCATGGGTTTACTATGTCATCGAGAGACATACAAATCTAGTTTTAATAAAATACAGCTAAGTAATTGTGTACTGTGCAGCCCCACAAGATTTACATGTCTATTATTTTTCTTTAGGCTAATCTCATGTCTCTCTTTGAAGAAACGATTGCCAAAACTGTAAATGGTTTTCAAGTATTTTAATTGTTACTACTTGTATTAATGTAAAACCACCAAGCTCTCACACATGCTAAATGATAAAAAATAAGGTCTATACTTTAGAGATTAAAAATATTCATAGATTAGTTTTAGTTTTTTGTTTTATGAACAAATAATTCATGCTATTGTGATGTTTGTGTTTGTTTTTCCAGGGCTGTGAAAATGCCAGGCTGCCTTTTTGATTTAACTGTGTTAACTCTGGCGTTCCTGGCTGGCTGAAAGCTGAATTGCACTTCTTGGCCCACACAAGAGCTCTTCTCAAAAAACACACGTGTATATACATTCGGCGCTTCCAAAGCTGTTAAGTGTGCCTGACTCCTCATCACCACAGCCCATTTGGGGTTGCTATGGCAGCTGCTGTCAAAGAAACCAAGTGCCGGAGACAAGCTCGCTTCAGTAAGGCAGGACAGACCACCAGTCATTGCCAAAAGAGACCATCAAACACTCATCAAACGGCACTTCGCATTAATTCCAGCACTCTGAATTAGCAAGGACGACTAGACATCTCCAGTCTGATGGTCAGCTTCTTGGAACATCCCCATGAGTCTTGTCTGTGTCTGGTCAGGCTACTGGCCAGAGTCCCAGTGCACCAGAAGAGAGAGTGCTGTTCCCTCTGCTAGACTATGTTCCAACAGCAGGACCATCTGAAAAGCCAGCTGCAGGAGAGCCACGCTGGCAGTAGGCAGCTCTTCCACTGCCAGGAGTGTGGCAAGCAGTACAACACCCAACTGGGTTACAGGCGGCACTTGGTGGCAGCCCACAGCTCTGCAGTGGGCCTGTCCTGCCCAGAGGGAGCACCCCCCCCTGTAGAGCACCTGGGCAGCCACAATGACAGGCCCCCACCTCTAGAGGGCAATGCCAATGCTGCCGTGCCTGTGCGGGAGCGGAAGTATTCGTGCGAGCGCTGTGACCGACGCTTCTACACCCGCAAGGATGTGCGGCGCCATGCAGTTGTGCATACTGGTCGACGTGACTTCCTGTGCCCACGCTGCGCCCAGCGCTTCGGCCGCAGAGACCACTTGACGCGCCACCTGAAGAAGAGCCATGCCCAGGAGGCGGGCTTGACACCCCCCAACACAGTCACCACTTCAGTAGCCACTCCCACACCCGCAACCCCATGTCCAGTAAAGGAGGAGCCCAGCCCAGTGACTTGTGACATAGGCACTGCCCCGAAGGAGCATCCAGAGTCTTTCTCCATGGACATGTACAACTCTTACCCCATGGCCAGTCCAGTGCCAGGTATGGGCCACCATCACGGCCTTATACAGGGCTCTCTGTCTTCAGCGATGGGTGTGGGGCGCCACATGCCTGCTCCCTCCCCGCACCACCACCACCATCACCACCACCTGCAGCACTCAACGCCCCAGCAGCCACAGCACCTCCACACACAGCAGCAGCCTTACAGCAACATGCCCAGGTACCAGCATGGATCTACCTCATATCCCCGCACAGAAGTTGACAGTTTCCTCCTAGACCTGCAGAGTGGCCTCCCTCCACACCTGAGTGCCCCTCCCTCCTCGGCCTCCTCAGCCACCTCCCCCCAGAGGGAGGTGCTGCCTGAGGTGCCAGGAATGGGAGCTGGGGAATCCCATCTTCTGTCCAGGAGCCCCGCCCTGTCCTCCGCTGAGCTGTCCTGCACCACCAACATGGACCTGGGCCCCCTGCTTGGCTTCCTGCCCTTCAGCCTGCCACCTTACAGCGCCCACATGGGGATGGGAGGGCTGGTGATGGGCTACCCACCTACTTCCACTGCCTCCTCTACATCTTCTTCCACTGGCCTTTCCTCACAGTCTCCAGGGCCCTTTACCCTTCTCCAGCCTCCGCAGGCTCATGTACCCCAGGGCACCGGAGCCCACAACCACAGCCAGCTACCTCAGGGGTACGGCAGTCCTGCTAGGAGCACTTCCAGTTCCCTACCTCGCTATTATCAGGCGTTCCAGCAGTGACCAGGCACTGCAGGACCTTGACCTTGAAGAGCATGTGTGATTGACAGATGTTGCTTTTAAAGTTTGGAAAAAGGGGAAAAAATGGAAATCTTATCTCAAAAAAGATAATTTAGCCTATTGATGCTAAGAATTAAAGTTAGGTTTTTTTTGTTAAACACAACAAATCACCTCATCAGTATTACCTCATTATTTAAAAAGGAAGCTTGAAAGAGTGAGGATAACTTAGATCTCAGTGCAACCAAAATTGTACTTCTGATTAAAACCTGTTACAAACAGCGGTTGCACTTAATAAGAGTGTGGACACAGCACAACAACAACAAGTCCTACTGACTTCAGTGTGGCAGTGGAAAACAACTACAGTTAAGGACCAGTAATGTAAAGTGTTTCAGAACAGGTTAATGTTCTGTAATGTTACATTACAACAAATTTAACAAACATCTGTAAAGTAAAAATAGACAGACAAAGGAGTTACTTTCAAATTTAATAGTCTATTAAAAATCATAGACAACAATGTTGTTTGTTGATATAGCCAGTGTTTTTATTGTCCTTTTTTAAAATCAGGAGCTTATGCGGCTGCTAAATAGAAAAGTTATACAGATGCAAGTATCACAGGAAGCCTTAAACAACGTTGAGCCTGCACAAACTCCACAACAATTTTTGTTGTTGGTTAGCAGTTGTTTACCAACTTCCCTAACAGTGTTCAGATGTCGTCGGTTCCTGTAGCTTCAAATTTAACCCAGGCATGGATCTAGAGATCAGGGGCCTCATTTCTAAAATGATGCGATCCCTTTGTTGGAAATTGATCTTAGATTGTTACTGCATGAATTTGGTTCACTCTTCTGCCTTATTTCCATTTGCTATATTCTGTAGGACTTTACTCACTAGAATTGAAGTGTTGCACCCATGTCTTAAAATGCTACTGTTGTGCCTCTAAGAGTGTCTAATCTCTTATCTGGGTTTAAGCACTTATGACATTTATAAGATAAAAGAAGAGAACAATATTGAAATGCTGTGTACCTCAAACATGCAGAACTAGTGGTTTATATTTTTATTTGCTTTTAGTTATTTTGGCTTTTATTGGTGCCATTAGATTGAAACTATTAAAAGTAGATTTTATGAATCTAAACTATCTAGTGGCAGACATAGACATAATTTACTCAAATCTCTACCTCTATCTTTTCATGTTTTTCTTCTGCAGAAATGATCAGAAATTGTTTTAACATGTAACACTGCAGCAGTTTGAAGTGGTGTTTAAAGAAAATTGAAATGTGTTGAAGATTTTCGGAGGACTGAGTAGCCACTTATTTACTAATAAGCTGCATGTCCGTGAGTCATAGATGTTTATCTATGCCTTTTGATGATTTTTCTACTTGTTGACTACCTCAGAAGAGCGACAGGTCCACCTAACTACAGAGCAGATGTCTGTATATAGTTTTATTTTTGTCAGTAAGCAGGCACACGTACTTTGTAGGTTGTAGTTCTTTTTATTTTTTATTATTGAGGTTAGCATAGAGCAAAATGTTATCTAGCACAACTAAGTACTGTATTGGCTGGCGACCCACATTACATTTGCTCTAATTTTACATTTTACCTCAATTCAGTCTGGAATGTTTACGTTGTTTAAATGATCTATTCTTGCAATTTAAGGAATTTTACAATTACACAGATATGAATGTAAATTTACCTTTTCACTGCTGATATCTGTATATTCTAAAGTCGTGGCACCAACACCAAGCTCCGACCTATATTTAGACATAGGCTTATATACAATTAGTAATACTTATTTCATTTATTTTTTAGAGATTTACCATGTTTCTTTAGAGAGAGAAAATTGAGCTTTTAATAATGGAAAGCAGAAACCTGAGTCAGGAAGAGAATGCAACTGTCTCAAAGATGTTTAGTGTTTTATTCCCTCTGGCACGAGACCCAATACAACAGACTTTTTTCATGTGGTTACGCATCAAAAAGATAATTTTAACACAATATTGGCAAATCAAACAAATAAATAGACTTGGTATTAGTCAGTGTCAGGATTGACATTAGAATATGTGACATGCATATGGATTTCTGCCAATATAAATGTTTCAGGACAACACAAAAATGGTGAGACCCTGTAATAGACCGATGCATACCCAGTATTGCTGAAGTAATAAGCAAATGGAACATATGTTAAAACTATAGATTTACTACTATCTGCTGACTGGAAGCATTCCAGACTGAACTTGATACATGTATAACACTATACAGGATGAATGGGGCGCCAGGCTAGTTAATGTACCCATCTGTTTATCTACTGGAAAGTCAAAACAGGTGTGTTGCGTACATTCAGGTTGGCTCCGACAGCCACTGCAACACAGTACTACTTAAAACTGTCAAATTAATAAGATTTGCTTTAGGTATTTTTTTATTATCACCCATTAGATTAGAAGATGAAAAGAATAAATAAAGGTCTGTCATTGTATTGTATTCATTTTCACAAGTTAAAGCAATACACAATAAATAATTATGTAGATTTCAGAGGTGTGTTGGTTTTTCCTTCTACTTGTTACTTTTCACCATTTTTACACATTGTTAAAAAATTATTTAAGACCAGATTACATAACATACCAGATATATAATTTACCATACCGTACTCTGGATAAAGAATAGAAATAAAAAAGCCAAATGAAAATAGACAAAATATGTATGACTATATATTTACATCTTACTGTATGACACCATACATTAAAGACACAACATTTAACAGCCTCAATAGTCTAATAAGTCCTAGAGGGCGGGCCTGTATTAACTGGGATAAAAAATTAAATAAAAAGGGACTGAATATCAACATGAGTGGGGCATTGCTAGTATACTGTGACTTTTTGTTCTACGTAAGTTCTTACCCGTTCATCTCAACTTTATCACTCCAATAATTTTGTGCACACAAATAGTCCTTAAACACCATTAAGTGCAGATGCTTGTCATGATTAACTACCCAGCAGGGGGTAGCATGCATTATCTTTTAACAACATAATACTTTCTCGTCATTTTCTATAAATAAATAATTAACAAGGAAATTGTTTTTGAATAGATTTTAATTGACTTGACTTTTGGTGGATGTACTTGACAGCTTGAAAAATATCGATCTATTTCACACAAGTTAATGTTAACGTGAATAAAATAAAAAGCCCTCCACCACTTATCTTTGCAAATTAAAATAACATCATATACTTTATAGCTTCTGTCCTCAGGTCAACCAGAGCACTGTCCATGCTACATGAATATGTTTTCACTGTTTATGGCATGCATTAGACGGCCAAGCATTTAGAACAAAGTTCAAATTAGAAGTAAGCATCCTGTCCATAATGTTTGAAGTGTATGAATTATGATTTATATACAGTATATAAGAAGTACTGTATTACTTTTGGGCACATTTGTGTATAACCATTTATTCTTTCAGATTCCAAAATAACTGAAAATATAATATATAATGCAAGCACTAAATTAAACAGAACTTTACACATAAAATATGTTGCAAAGGTGTCAGCAGGTGTAGCCTAACAAATCATCTTAATAAATGTATTCATAAATTCAAATACAACAAATCTTTTTTTTTTGCACAGCTAAATCTACATTCTAAAAAGAAGCAACGTTGCATACCTCATAAACAAGTGGACACTGTAAAACTGTCTAAAAACATTTAAAATCATGATTTAACATTTTAAATCCATTTTTCTTAAGTTTTACTGTATCTTGTCAGACTCCCAGAGTGGTTAGAGATCCTGAGCTGCCAATCTTTTTAAACCTGTTGGCTGCTGCTATAGCAATATAGTTTTTCTGGAAAGAGACAGTTATTATATTTCTCAATTATTTTTGAGCATTCCATTGCATACATTTAGGTTAAAGGCTAAATCTATTATTAT
The DNA here is from genome assembly GCA_025447815.1 of Percopsis transmontana. NCBI lineage: Eukaryota > Metazoa > Chordata > Actinopteri > Percopsiformes > Percopsidae > Percopsis > Percopsis transmontana. The sequence continues at coordinate 9,470 of JAOEHI010024087.1, forward strand.
ATATTGTATAAATAAATATTAGGACAATAGACTTGCAGGCATGCACATGTTTTAAATTATGGAAATAACTAGTTGGGTGTGTGCAAACTGACCTTCCATAGTCTTTTGGCCATGTATTTTTTAAGCAGGACCTGGGACTTGAGCACTATGTTGTTGTGTTTAGCCTTCTCCGAGATGTTATTGAGCCATGGATGCTTTAGACATTGTGCTGCACTCAGCCTTCCGCTAAAAAAAAATTCAAATGTATGAATATTATTCTACAATTTAGAATAATAGATTCTAAATATATACTGTATGGACTGAATTCATAGCTGCATACGATCCTTTTATTTTTTATTTTATTTTTTTATTTATCCTTTATTTAACCAGGAGAAGCCCATTGAGATTAAAAATCTCTTTTGCAAGGGAGACCTGGCCAAGATAGGCAGCTAAGTTACATCACATCATTACATACGTACAAATACAGAAAAAAAAAAACATGAAGATAAAGACAAATAAATTAAATTAATAGAAACAGTTTATTGGTGAAGTGAACTTGATTACATCCCTCATTCGCAGAATATTTTTGTTTTTCAACCTCCACTGACTCCATTGTCAGCTTTTGCATCTACAAAGCTGATTACTGTATCTAAATCTATTGTTGTAGTGTTGCATTTAGGATATATTTCCATTCTGTGTTAAAATAAAAAAATATTTCTTAAGATTCAAATCCTCTGCAAACCGTGAACTGGATTCTGTACAATAGTGGTACTGTAGCTTGCCAACATGTATTTGCTGATACAAATGTTTCCCACCAGTATATTGAATTATAGGATTTGATTTGGATTTATTCATTGTTGTGTCATGCACAGCGGAAAAAATGTGCAGGTGTACTGCAATAAAAGTTTCACAATATATACAGTAAATTGCGAGATATTGTAGTGCATTGGTGTGTAATATACTGCCACATACTGTAGAAGATCTGCTTCTGCCTATAGTGACTTCTGCAACTACAGTACAAAGTCTTCTGAAAGTCCAAAGAATATGATCAGATAATGCCGCCAAGATGCTACGCATCTTTAATTTTTATACACGCCTATGCTTGAAGTGTCAGTTCAATCAAAAATTTATTTTTTTTTTAAATATAATTTTGGAATTCTGGCTGTCAAAATTAGTCCTTTCCATATAATTACATCAACACATTAAAATCCCAATAGCAGTGACTGCATGTATGGAGGCCCAAAGCTGCCAAAATTAAAAATATATGTATACATTAAAAAGTGCTCAATGAATAAATAAATATCTTATTAAATGCACCAAAAAATAAATGTAGGCATTAATTAAATTATACTGTGCAACATAAATGTATATGTCACTTTTAATATATATGTTACGAGCGTGCAGTGGAAGCGTGGAGCGTAATTTAATAGAAGGAACACATAGCGTACAGGGCATGAATGCCAGAAACAATGACCAACAACTCGGCGAGTTGTTGGCGAAACTAAATACTATCCCAACTAATGCATAATGTCCTGCACCTGTGGGGCTAATCCCCCACAGGTGCGTTGCGGGGAAAGGAGGCACCGAGCGAGCATGGGCTTGTGCGCGCAGATCGTGACATTTATTAATTAATTTTCTCTTTTATTTGTGTGTTTGTTTTAGTATTTTTTGTCTGTATTATTTTTTTATACCCCATTTATTTCTCTCCTTTTTTAATTTCTGCTTCATTAAGCAAATGAAGAGGGCTGTCTCTCAAGGGGTCCACTTCTTCCCTATTGGTCGACATGATGCTATGATATTACAGATCGATTGTACTAGTCTGCCACAACTGGCCCAGCCTTCCAGGTGAGAAGCTACCTAGCGAGCAACAGATAACTATCATTTTTCTACCAAACAACTTCTGTTAGCAATGGATGTAAACTGGGGAACAACCACGAGAGAGCTTAGATGTCTGGCAGACATGGTTAACAGTGCCGCTCCGATTACATAATATACCATTTACCATACCTTAATCTGGGTAAAGAATAGAAATAAAAAAGACAATCCGGAGTTGTGCCATGAAATGCACCCCGCATGCACATATAGGCCTATGTCACTTCATTAGAAAAGTAAAGCAATTCACCTTAATATCGTAGGCTGGTTGTGTTCCACTTGCCGTGATATGCACCCCATGCTTAACTTAACCGCTAGGGAGTTGCATTTCATAGCACAACATCGGAGTGGCACTGTCAGCCATGTCTGCTAAACTTCTAAGCTCTCTCGTGATTGTTCCCCAGTTTACATCCATTGCTAACATAAGTAGTTTGGTAGAAAAAAACGATAGTTCTCTGTTGCTCGCTAGGTAACGTTAGCTTCTCACCTGGAAGACTGGGCCAGTTGTTAGTGTTGTGTTGTTCGCGAACTAATCATTTATATGACTCATTATAGGACTCATACGTTCACTCGTCGTCGCATGCAGCTGCATATAGGCTAAGGCTACAGGAAACAGAAATAATTAGTTCACAACTCGTGTCTTTCGTTCATTTGTCACGTGACAGCTGTATTGCTCAGCCACAGGGCTGTACACTAAGCACAGGAAACAGAAATTATTAGTTCATGACTCTATGAGTAAACATGACTCTACGTAACTATGGGTCTTCGGGTTTGTGTCTTTCGTTCATTTGTCACGTGACAGTGGTGCGTTTCTCTGCACCTCCTTGGTTTTCACATGGTTTGAATTGGTGATGATTGAGAATGATCAAGAAATGAATTTGTGTAGGCTATTATACTTTGTCAACTGAAGCAAACCATGTAGCCTTCAGTGTTTGAGAACTGCACTCTTTTTTACATCGCCCACAAGAGAGCAACAATGCCGCACTAACTAGTTTTAAAATGAACAAAATGACTCGAAAAAATATTTGTTAATTTTACTGACCGAGATTCAAAGATCTGAGTCAGTAAAAAGGTTCGAACTACTCACCACTACCAGTTGTGTATGAACAGACTAGTACAATTGTTCTGTAATGTATTAGCATCATGACGACCAATAGGGGAGAAGTTGACCCCTTGAAAGATAGCCCTCCTCATTTGCATAATGAGTCAGAAATGAAAAAATTACAGACAGAAATGTAAAAAGGAGACAAAATTGTTAGGGGGAAAAAATAATATAGACAAAAATTGGTTTTGAAACATTTTGACCCATGACCTCCGAAAATAAGAAATTCATATGTTACTAGCTATGAACCACATACACAAACACTGGCCAAGGTAACATAAATCCAGAAGAAAAAAATGTATGACAATTTTACCAAAGCTGGAATAAAAATAATCAAGTTCTTGAAATCATCTTGTGACTCCACAAAATAATCTCACACTTGTAGGATAGTACATGTAGACAGGATTGTATCTTACCCCTTTTCTCTGATGAGCAGATTGGATATAAAGTCTCTGGCTTCTTCTGAAATGTGCTCAAAGGCTCCCTCATCAAAGTACCAGTTCACCGCCAGCACGTTACTGAGTGTCTGGCTGTCATCGTCTCCCAGGAAAGGCGACATTCCACTAACACTACACAAGATAAACACAGTAATTCTACTTTTTCTTTGCATTTTTAAACATTCCTTTGGTTATTAATCACAAAATTGTAACCTTTGGAAACAAACGAGATTATTAACAAAAGAATCACAGGTTATTAGGAATAGCATGAAGTTCTACAAATACAAACTGTGCTATATCAGGCATACTGTCAGAGAGTATATAAGACTCACAGCATGTAAGTAACCACTCCAAGAGTCCACATGTCTGTGGGAAACGACACAAAGTCAAAGTTTACCACCTCAGGGGCCAAAAACTCTGGTGTTCCAAAGTTTACCCGAAGCTTCTCCCTAGGTCTGTATCTGTTCAACAAAACAGGCAGAAGGTGACCTAAATGGTAACATTTGTATTTTAGCAGACATTCTTGACAGTGTTGACAAATATAAGTGCATCATACATTTTTCTTAGTCTTGGATTGCATAGGTCCAAAGATATTGCACGGTTGTCTTCTAGCCTAAAGTTCCTGGGATTGATTGGCCTACAGTACTTGTAACTCCCTCCTCACTCAAACGTGGCCTTAGAGAATGCCCATATCTTTGTCAATAACCACCTTGATGATGATTGAATATCTCTGAGTGGAAAATATGAACAAAAATCACTATCTTGATATTTTCTTAAATGTTGATTATATCAATAATCTATCCATCCATTCATCCATTAGCTGCCGCTTATCCAGGTCCCAGTTGCGGTGGCAGCAGGCTTCTCCTGGGGGACCCGACGGCACTCCAAGGCCAGCCAATAGATATAAAGCCCCCAGCTGGTCCTGGGTCGCTCCCGAGGTCTCCGCCTAGGGGAGACGCCCAGGAGGCATCCTAACTAGATTCCCAAACCGCCTCAACTGGCTCCTTTCAACATGGAGGAGCAGCAGCTCTACTCCCAGCTCCTCCCAAATATCTGAGCTCCTCACCTTATCTTTAAGGAAGTGCCTGTCCAGACAGGAGAAACCTCATTTTGGGCACTTCGCGTATCCGCGATCTCATTTCTTCGGTCACTACCCAAAGCTCATGACCATAGGTGAGGGTTGAAAAATTGAGATCTAGCCCGATAAATTGAGATCTTTGCCTTCAGGCTCAGCTCTCTCTTTCCCATGATAGTCTGGTACAGTGATCGCATGATTGCAGCCGCTGCACTGATCCACCTATCAATCTCGCGATTCCATCTTACCCTCATTCGTGAACAAGACAGCGAGATACTGAATCTCCACTTGGGGTAGGTTCTCCATCCCCACTCGGAGGGAACACTTCACCTTTTTTCGCGAGAGAGCCATAGTCTCAGATTTTATATATCGATAATCGACTATCGATAATTAGGCAATTAGCATAACGTACAATGAGTACAATATTACTTATTAAAAGGAGCAGATAGAGGTTAGGCATCTTGCTCAAGTATGCTTACAGGTAGGCCAACTGTGGCACTCGAATGCATGACCTTTATGGGTGGGAGTCGCACAGCCAGATCACTAGACTATCCTGACCCAATATGGAAAATGGGATATGACATCCAATATGCATGTTTAATAAAAAACCTAAAAACACGTATTTCTATGACCTGTGTTTATATGACTCATATTTCCATGATACGTGACGTTTCTCTGACTCATCATTTTAGAATTTAGTAATTTAGTAGACGCTTTGATCCAAAGCGACCTAAAGTGAGTACAGTTACAAGTAGTCTATTATTGACTCCTATCCAAAGGTTTCTTTTTCGTTGCCGTTATTTTACAACTTTTATGAAACTGCTAATTCATTTCCATTCGTATAAAACATCTGTAGCCTTGAAGGTTATTGGCATACTGTAAAGTACCGACATCAGTATTTCCTATTTATTTGAAAGGTTATTGTTCCAAAGACAAAAATGTGCCCATCCCAAAATTAGAATATTGTCTCGTATACCAGGCTACATTTACCAGGGGAGGCAAATGCTAACAAAGCTAGTGCTAAGATAGGCTAACACCTACCTGCTCCTAAGTAAATGTACTCATGTAGCTACATTTTTTCAGGTGAATAATTATTTACCAGGTGAATTTCTTCCTTACCTTCTTGCCAGTCCAAAATCAATAATCTTCACCTGGTGGCTTGTGTGGTTCACACAAAGAATGTTCTCAGGCTAGATTGATTAGAGACCAAACCAATGTTCTGATAAGGAAAATGGACTGATACAAATTTGGTGAAATAAATAATGAAACGGGTTGGTATGATAATAAAATGGTAATTTCCACATTGCAAAACAGATTATAATGCTAATGATGCTACCTGCTGCCTAATTGAGGCAAAATATATAGCTTTGATCTTGTCTAGCCCTATTCTAAATGTGTCATCTGACCTTGAGGTCCAGGTGGAGAACAAACATCTGGTGCATGTAGTGTAGGCCTTCACAGAGCTGCTTCACAAACACCATAGCATCCACCTCTGTCAGGGGGGCACTCCCATCCACAATCCTGTTGAACAGTTCACCTCCCTCCACACTAGCAAGCAACAGGATATGTGTGTTTATTGTCTGAATCCATTATTTGGAGCAAGATAAGATTGGACTAAGCCTAAATGGAGCAAGGTAGGAGAGTGGACAGGGTTTCAACACCAAAAAGATGGTCAGACTCCCAAACTGTTCCATGACTGTCCATGAACCTCCATACCCTATTAAGCATAAGCTTTCAGTCAGCTTTGATAGTCATTACAGCTACGTTTCCATTGATATATACTGCAGAAACTTTTACATTCCAAAAACCTTTACTATCCAGGCTTTATAATGCAACTGGTCAATATGGTAGCCACACCTATAGTTATTTAGTAGTAAGTGATAACTTCCAAACCTAACATTGTTTAGACAGAGGTGGACAAATGGGGTGCCTTTACTGTTTGGCAAGGCAGTAATTATAATATATACTGGTGGGGACTGTATCCCCACCAATATTGAAATATGCTCAAAATGACCTCATTAGCAAATGTTAAAAAAAAAGGCAAAATTACAATGTAATACGAGTGTTACATAGGCTATATCACTGTCGAGTGGTAACAAACATTTGGTAAAAACGGGCGGATTTCCTTGTGCAACCAACACTAAGTCATAGATAAGTTACCTAGAAAGTTAATTAGCCACACATTCACCCAGCAAATAACAATGTTGCTCACAGGCGTATTTAACTAAAGTTAATGTCTTTATCTCGTTATATTTGTCAGAAAGCCCACGTGAAGTCTGAGTAAAGTGTTAAATAATTTATGTTGCGCTGCATGTGTAATTTATGTAGACAGCAGACAGCTTTCATTTATTGCATATTCGTATAGTAGCTATAGTGTATAGTGGTAATGGCAGGAAATTAGTTTCAAATTTAGATTTTTTCTGGGGAGAGGACCCCCAAACCCCCCAGAAGATTTGGTAATCCCCAATGTTGACTCCATGGATACAGCCTTGCTGTTTGCCATCTTCACCTATCATCTATGGTGGACCATCCACAGGCATTACTAATTGTGCATTATTGATGTAACATCCCAGCGCACCCAAAGTTTAATGAGTTTCATTAGTGAGTAGTAAGTAATAGTAATAGTAAGAAAACTCAATAGGCAATAAATAGCTATCAACTAAACTAACATTTATTAAAAGTTGAGATTGTTGACTTAATGGGGCATGAAACACTCACCCGTGTTTAAACTATGACATTTGATGGTGCTTAGACTTTGAAACATCAAGTCGCCAACCCCCATCCAAGGCATGCATTCTGCTCCCCCTCCCCAGCCATCCTATCTTTCAAAATTGTGGAGAGGGTGGAGACAGGCATGTCCAGTCTGTTAAATGTCGCTTTAAGGCTCAAAAGTCCCCTTTAAGTCTTAGTGCTATAATCTTATTGTTATACATACCAATAAAATAACATGAATTGTAATTTGAAAAAGGTCCCTGACAACCATATAGCTGCCAGATCCATAACTATCCATTTTGCCATAACAACATGGGGGAAGGGTTATTATTATTCCATGACAATACATAAATCCCATGACAGTAGTGGCAAACCCTGAGTAGGGTATAACAGAAGGCAGTAAGATTCCTACTATTCCAGGATGAGCTTCACTTGATTCCTGGTCTCAAAGGCGTCATAAAGCTGGAGTATATTGGCGTGATTCAGCTGGTTCATCACCAGCACTTCATTGAGCGCCATCTCCTGCAATAAACATACAATATACTATATAATGGTTGTTGGTTTGTCTTGGTCTATTCAGCAATTCTTGTTGACATTTTCCCCTATAAATAGCTTCTATGTCATGTCTGTTGCTGAAACAATACTAAGTTACATAGGTTAACCTTTTATGGTAAAATATGGTAAAACTATTAGTATTGGAATCAAGTCCCAGTGAAATCAACACTAAACATGAGACCCTTTGGATTTGCTGATACTGCTATTCTTAGCCAGTGTACTAGCAGTAAACTGGTGAGAATTAGTAGCACACAGGAAGGGATGGGCAAAAATACATCAAAATGTATTATGATATCAGATACAAAATACCAAAAGAGGGTGGTTGGATGCACATATCTCGCCCCTTCCCCAAAGATCCAATCAATAGCCAACCTATTAAGCCAACTGTGTGGTTGCACTGACCTTGCGCATGCGTAGCATGCGTAGCGCATGCGTAGCTTTTGAAACTTTTTTTTGAAGCAAAGTCACCAAACGTTTTTATCAGATTTGAGTGGTGATTCTATACATGCAGTTTTTATATCCCAGTGACAATTGAATGTGCAGTTATGGCTCTCTCCCCATTGATTTAGATAGGGTCTCGTTAAATAACTGTCTGCGGGCGTTACCAAGATGGCTGCAGAGTGGCCAGTTTTGTCTATAAGGGCTTTGGTTCAACTAATTGGCCCTTTTCACAGTGACCCAGATTGATGAGGGGTAAACTTTCTTCCTGTCCAGTCTGTAAACAGAGAAAATCTTAATTCACGCAACTTTTACCTATGAGTTTATATTGGCTGATTAGAAACTGTTGGTTTGACGTTAGTTAAAGTTATAATGCAAAAAGTGCATATACTAAAAAAGCAGTGTGTGTACATACCCACACCTGAGAACAAGTCTAATCAGCCACATTAACTCTAAACACCTGAGTGGACAGGGATTTAACAATTCATTTAGATAGGACAGGAAGAACGTTTACCCCTCATCGGTAGCACTTCTGGGTCACTGTAAAAAAGGCCTATTACTGTTCACTGCTGTTCTCCTGGAGGTGGCACTCTTGTGTTAAAATACATCGGTTTGCATGTGTATGGCGTCATGGAGCAGACAGTTCAGGGGGAAGTATTTCAGTATTTATTTTTAAAATGCAAAAATACAGAGCACTAAATTATCTAGATAGAAATAATAATACAGTTTTTTTAAGTGCATCAAATACCAATTACAAAACACTATTTTGTATTTAAGATCCGTACACATCAACAGAAACACTGCCCATCCCTGCACACAGGTGATACTTTCTGTCTTGCCAAATTTGTGGTCTTATCAAAGTGCATCAACTCTATTAGAAAAAATAATTTAAAGGAATAAAATAATTCAGCGACATTTGGAGAAAAAACATATTAAAATCAAGCAAAAACATTTCATTGGTTCTAATGTGGGATCTATTTTTAACATGATTGTTCCATTATGAGATTAAAGTCTGACCTTTTCTTTTGCATTGCGAGTGTTGATGACCTTGGCTGCAAGCTTTAGTCCGGATGACTTCTCAGTGCACCTATGAACCTTTCCAAAGCGACCCCTGATAAACAGACACACATAAATCTGCCTATCCAGAAACAGATAGGGCTGAATGGAAGAGCCCAAATTCTTAATGAAATTAATAACTGAATTAATACGTCCATGAACAAAATCAACTGGCCTGTTTTAAAAAGTGTGACAGTAAGACATTAGAATATTAGAAGACATTATTGGTGTTAGGGGTGGGCAATATGATTATATTATATTGGCAATATAAAAACTAATTAATACTAACAGTATGTCTAGACTATGTCATGAACATCGTAAGATTGTGATATAATATTAGTATCTTAAAATGGAAAAGTATGTGGAAACCTGACCATTACACCTATATGAGCTTATTGGACATCCTATTCCAAAATCATGGGCATTAATATGGAGTTGCCCCCATCGTTCCAGAGGTAGTTTGGATAGCTGTAGTGACTGATGCAACAGATGCGCTTCAGTACGACCAATATTACTGACAACGTTTATCTATGGAGATTGCATGGCTTTGTGTTGGACACCTGTTAGAAATGGACCTGCCTGAAACACCAAAATTATTAGTTGGTGTCCACATATTTTTGCCCATATTAATATATGCTATTTACATTGACAATTTTAAATCAGTGGGCTATTTCCAGAACTTCATTCTCTTTGTAAGATAATCCTTACTTGTGCTAAATAAATAAAAACATATTTTCTCTTGTGATCTATAACTCAGATATTTTTTACTGACTTTGTGTAAATTTCTGTACTACATTTTAAAACATGAAAATATAAAAATATATTGTGACATGATGCGATTTGCCTAAACAGCCACTACGGTTAAAACCAGTAAGGGGATTGGTCAGAGGGAAAAGGGGGTTACTCTGTGGCTCACCCGCCAAGAACCTCATGAGTGTGAATAAGGAAGGCGTCGGAGGCCAGCGTGGTGCGTAGCGAGACACAGCGATGTTGGAATGGAGCAGGCTGGGGGGGCATGTCATCTGGGAGGTAAGACAGATAACATTACAATACATTAGTGGATATCCTTCGACCTGAAAGCATGTCACCCCGCACCCACAAAAAACAGCTCACAACTCCCACTATGAGAACCACTGACACTACAGTAAATGTACTTACTCACTTCCTATACATGCACACTCTTGGCATGTTTACCTATGACTTTGTGGCAGATTCTTGGCACAGAGGCAATTCTGGATCTGGTCATATCCTGTGATGCGGGAAAGACTTTGATCTGGATCCCACAATCTATATTAGGACAGGCATTTGCCATCTCCGCAACACCAAAGCTCTTGCCCTGAACAGTAGAGTGATGGGCTAGTTCTCCAGTCAGCTCAGTGGCTTGACAGTCAAAAACCTTCAACCTACCAATGCAGTAGTGGGAAGGCAAAGGATAAATCGTCTTTGTACAGTTTTACATTCAACATCACATCAAAAATCATTCAAGATTCATAATTTAAAATTACACTGTACTCACTGTAATTGCAATAAGGTGGCCCCAGTTTCTCAACTCCAAACATTAAAATAGTAGGAACAGTACCCTCTACAGGATGAACATAGGTTACTGTAATTGCTTTTTCTGATTGGCTGAAACTATAACGGTGATGTAATTTTCTATTTTTTGTATATCACCTTACACACAATAACCTGTGTTCAACCAGAAGAGTATGTTGTTTCTGCAGTTTGAATTTAGTGTTTGGTTACTCTAACATTTATAATTCTTTCACTAGCATAATTTCCATGTCAATCAATTCAATACAAAATAATATATTTTATCATATAATCATAATTTTATTTATATTTATGTAGAATGAAAATGTGTGTGTCTTGACCTTTGAAGAGATTCAGGACAGCTGGATACATGTCTGAGGGCTGGGCTCTCTGCCACTGTTATGGGGACAGCCAATTTGCAGGGCTTTTGTGTTGCTAGCGCTTCAAATTTTCCCGCAATAATTTGACTCTTTCGGCTGACCAGCAATTGTCCAGCGGTTGCCATCTCTGAGATTTCAGTTATTTTCAGCTTATCTCTCTGGTTCTTTGGCTTTGCCACTGGTTGATGTTTGACCTCTTTGGAAATTTCACCAGTCACGTGTCCTCTCCCTGCTGGCCCTTCATCTCTTTTGAATAGGGCGTGATTAGCAGCCTGTTTGGGTTCCTGATGATTAGTAGGTGATTGCTCATTGTGAGATTTTTTCTGGAAACATAGTAAAGTTTACTTTAAAAAACAGAACTTTAAAGGAATAGGGATATTTAACTCAAAAACTTGCATTAGTGTATTCATTATCATCCCTTACAGCCTGGATTGCTGGAAATTAAGGTTGTACTCCAATCCCTTAACAGAGAACATAAGGTTACGTAATGTAGGGTTTTCTGATATAACGGAGTAAGTAGGGGCTAAAAAATAGTATCTGAAAAACAAAATCTTCCCTATCAGCTCCATTGTATACCTGATGTTGAAATTTTTCTTAAAAGTCATGTCGGTCAAATTAGTTCTATGTAATCTTCATAACAGATAACACCTGTTTACATGAGTTGGTGCTTCCAAACATGCACAGGATACAATCATAGATATATCTATGCATATGAGCTGATAATAACATGGATACGAGCAGCATGACCAGAGAAACTGACAAATGTGTTTGAAATAGGAGTGACTTATGCACAATATTTTGCTAGAGCACCTCCCTGTGTGGAAAATGGCTACTGCCTTTAACTAAACCATGTACTGTCAAAATGTCAGGCGACATTTGTTAAGGTGAAGAAGTCCTATTCAATTGTAAAATCCCAATAATAAACATGGCGTAGCATAGGGCAAATCTACTGTTGCCACAATAAAAGCATATCTATTTTTTTAAACTTTCCAGTTGATCCATAATACACACTTTTGTCTATCGTGGTAATAAAAATAAGAAAACAGAGAACCTTTGTGGTACTTTGAGTGACGACTGCTGATGGCGCAGCCATTAGATTGCTTTCCAACTTTATCTCTAGCTGAGACTGCTCTGCTCCAGCAGCTACAGAAATCATAAAGACATGAGTGACATTACACAATCACTTGTGTTTTTTTATATTTTATCATATCAGGTTGCAATACAAATGAACAACAAAAGCTGTTGCTGAAACTGCCATCTCCCCATCCCGATTTTTATATTGTGAAATAAAATAATATAAAAATGAATAATGGTCTTCTAACAGTGTCTTTAAAAAATAATCTGCACACTGATGTTCAGATAATAAAATCAAGAGACAGAGGGCAGTGTTTGACGATAGTAAATCATTCCTCATTCAACTGCATCACTTCCTATTTATGTCAGTATATTTTCCTCCCCTGTACTATCTAGTACAAAGACAGTTAAATCCAAAAAGGTCTTCTTTTGTTGCGAAGACAAATTCTAATAAGTTGATAGTGTGCCAACTAATTGACAGTTTTCCTATGCAGCTGTAAGTTTAAACAAGTACACAAATTATGTCACAAGTAAGAGATTAGACTTTGCACACAGACAATTATTAAAGACATTTAGACTGACTGGGAATCTCGTGTCAATTATCAGATGAATATGTTGCACCTTTCTTGGAAGGAACGACAAGAACTAGTGGTTTAATACTTTGCTGTTTGTTGGTCTCTGGGGGCCGATAGACATCAGGACTCTAGGAGATAAAATAAAGAAAATAAAGAAGAATGTATTGATCACACACAAAAACCCCAATTAGACAGCAAAATATACTCTTCATTTTATTTGACATCAAACACACCTTCATGTTGGCATGTAAGAATTTTGCTGGTAATTGCGTCTTCTCAGTTGTGGCCTTTTGTGGTTGGCACTTAGATTTTACAGACACTTCTTGATTTGTGCAGTGCTGCTTTTCCTCATAATTATCTTGACAAGAATGAGCACAATCAAAAAAGGACCTAAATATCTGTGATCTATAAAATTGTGGCCATTAAAACAGCTAAGATTTAGTAGTTTCAGGAGATGTACTGTACAACCTACCAAAGTCCTTCCTTCCCAAAATAATAAGCCAATAATTGACAGCAAATGATTACAATGCACCAATATTACACCAATTATTACAATACCAACCTTTAACCATTCCATCAAGAATCCTCTGGATTTCCCAGGTTCTCCTCTCCAGCTTATCAAACATTTGGGAATGGGCTGCCAGTTTTGCCTCAGTTTCCTCATGTTGGCATTTGTGCACACTACAGGTCTGGCACCAGGGGCAACCTCTGGTCAAGAATAATTCCAGTTTCTGGGCCAAATTGTCCACCTTGGCCTCCAAAGAAACTGATCCCAGCTGAAGACTGGAGGCCTGATTCTGCAATGAACTCATACGTGTCCCAAAAAGGTAAACAAAAAGACAAAGAAAAGTTCCAATAAGATTCTGTTTCTGACATAAATTAAATGACCACTGCAGCCTGCTCCCGATCAGATTCCATAGCTGCCAAATTAGGCTCCGTTACTGGAAAAAACAGTGGGGTCCATATGCCAGTGGAATGACTGACTGGTGCTACTGAAAGAGAACAGAACTGACTCCAGTCTAGCTCATTATCTCCATATGCTTCTAGGCCAATGTCCAGAAATAGTCAGATGAGGGCAGGAGGGAACAACAAGAGAAAGGGCAGGCTAGTAAATAGTACCAGATAAGCAAGGTATGCCAAGTGGGATGAAAGAGCAATTAGAAAAAGAGCAGTTAGAAAAGTATAAATATTAATTAAAAAAAGTCTATCTATGCAGCAATGCACGATTGTTTGTAAACAGAAATATTGTTTTATTTGGCTCTGTATTAAATATAGCCAACCATATCAAAATCTAATAAGAGTTTCATTAATTCCAAATGTCGCCGTTTATCATCTCTAACTCCATACGAAGGCTACCCTACGCAGATATCCAGAATGAACAATCTGGATATCTGCAATAGAATTCCTACTAGGACAAACTCCCATTTCAGATATCGGCCACTTGTCGTTTTTAAGGATATTTAGGCTATCTTAAATTTAGTTTTGACTATTACAAAGTTAAAATACAATTTCTACTATTAAGAATGTTATGTGGATATGTTGAATTACCATTTGGACTAGTGAGAAATTCTCACTGAGAATATAATTTTCACTGGGAGAAATGCTATTATGGATATATAAAATGTAAGATTAGAGTGTGATTTGATTAAATTTTTGAATGGCTTGAATGGCTTGCCATAGACAAACGGAGCATCGGGAAAGTGCCATGGCGACGTGTCATGTGGACAGAAAATATTGAGGCCAGGCTGGTGGAGCTGTGGCAACAGCATACGTGCCTGTTTGATGTTTCCTCCTCCTCCTATCCCTACCTTTATTTATAGTCTATGATCCTAACCAGAATGAACAATAGAAATGAGTCCCCTATATGCCTGTGCCTCAAATTTCAGCACACTGGATGGCACAGATGATCAAGGCAGCACGAACAAACGAATCTTTGACAATTGTCAATAGCCAGACCGGTCAGCAGATGCCGACTGGCCTATTTTACACATACAGTGTGAGCAGTCAGGTTGTGGCTTATGAGCAGAAACTTCTACAGCCTATGCACTAAAATATGGCAATTGCTTATGGGATCGGTTGATGACTAAAACCTGCTAAAACCTGCATAATTACATTCAGCAAGTGAGTAGCCTACTGTAACTGAGTCACTCACTCAATAGTTTCCAAGGAGGCTATACACCATACTAGCTATGGTAAAAGCTTAGGCTATGTATTTGCACCATACTGGGATAGACAATGAAAGAATTTAAACAATATTCTATTTGCTTGCTGTTGCCACCCATTTCGACCGGCTCAGTGAAATAACCCGGTTCAATAATTTGGGTTTTCGGTCCGTCCGTCAATACTATCTTACGCTATGCGAGTTGATCTCAACGTCCTAAAATATGGAGTTAGTACTGCACAATGCAGTGCAAGGAAGGTGAGCAAATGACACAAAGCAGCAAAGATTCTTGTCCTTTTTAGAACCAGCAGCTGGTCTGCCAGATGAATGCGGGTGGCAGTCAGCCATGTAACCCCCACCAAGTGAACTCTAGTGAGGCTGTAAATGCTAAAATATTGTAATGGAGCGAGGAATTTTTTTTAATTTAAGCGTGCACCCCCCCCCAAACAAAAAACAAAAAAAACAAAAAAAAAAAAACCACACACGCACATATATTGAAAAGTGTTTATTCAGCATAGAAAATAAGTCACACATTTACAATGTATAAATTGTAAACATTCTTAAAAGAACAGTCACAGAAGATTAAAGCATTACATTAAAAGTGAATATTATAGGCAGTGTTAATAGGGATAATTATTACAGGCGGAAACGATCTGAGAAGTTGGGGGACTGGGGTAAAGTCAGAGCAATGTCACTCTTCTTCAGCTCCGCAGGTTTATAACGCCTTATCGGCTGGGCCTTATGCACCTGCCAAGGTAAAAATTAAAAAGAATTCATGACATACTTCATGACATTATTGCAATTCTGAGTTCATGAATGTGGCTGCAAATTCTTTTGTTAGCTCCACAATGAGGCTTATTTACACAAGAAAGCTTACTACTAGCCATGGGCTTACTGCCAGTAAGACCGCATTGACATTAACACCAGCCAAGTAGCCAGTTTGAATTGCTGCCCCCATTTTGAACTCCGCAGTCACAAGGTGTTGGATTGGTTTAGAAATGTTAACCTCCAATTGCCACCCCACCCACATTTAAGCTAAAATAGGTCACTCCTGTCCCCAGGCTTATATAATAAGTCTGTCCAGTGCCACTAAACTATTCCTAGTCCCATTACCTGTTCCTGGCGGAGCTGGGCTATCTCCTCTTTCTTGCGCTCCTCCTCCTCCAGTCTTCGAGCCTCCTCAATACGTGCCCTCAGAGCCTCCTTCTCGCTAACCTCCTTTTCATACTGTTGCCGCTCCTTGGCACGCCGCTCAGTTGATAGCTCAAAGGCCTCTGGAACTGTGGAATGGTTAATGCCTTCTAATAAAGTGCAGCGAAAGTGTTTGGTGGTGAAACAGGCAGGAAGGACACAAGAGGTGAAAGTGGGTAGAAGAGAAAAAGGTTTGAGGAGCCAGAGTGCCACATGAGAGGCAAGGGGCTTGTACTAGCCACAGACAAGCAATTACGACTTTGATTTGAGTCATGTGCGTCGATGCACTGCACCATCTTTGAGGGCAAGATGGCTTTGGCCACTTTGATCCATTTGGCTACCGGCATCAATGAACTCCATGCGTAGCCTTATAGCCAGTGTATTGAGTAACTGAAAGTTTATTTTACACCGATGTTAAAAGTTTACCATTCAGTTTCATTAAAGTTATATGGTGCCTGAAGTGTGACAGACTTACCAGGGATTGTGCGGATTTCCTTTTTTGGCTGAAATGGCTCTTTGTAAATGACAGTATTAGGCCTGGCTTTGAATAAAGCTCCAGCTGCCTGTCGTTTCTGCTCTTCCTTCACCTAGAAGCAAAAAATGTCATGTTGGTAGGTCTGCACACACACACTCAGGGCAAACTGACCAATTTGTTTTTAGGTCATACCATCTGCTCCCAGCGGTCATTCTTGACAGTGCCTCGTTCATCGAGGACAAGTTTGAACGGCTCTGGTTTGGTGGGCTCAATTACTTTCTTCTCAGGGAGCACCACCTCATGGAAGTCTGGCAGCGGTTGAGCCTTGAATTTAGGTACCTGGAGGATTTTCAGTACATTTACAGCATTTAGCAGACGCTTTTATCCAAAGCGACTTACAATTAGTACATGTCAACAGTTAAACCGGTTAACCACCAGTTTTGCAAGTAGATAACATTCTCCTAGAATAAGGACAGCATCATGTAACAAGGTTACTTT